>NJDC01000260.1:259968-300672 GCA_002245475.1 Calephelis virginiensis | reverse complement strand
TGACAGTTTTTGTTTTTGTTTTTCTTTTATTAATAAGTCTACCCAATCAAATATGTTAGTCAAATGTATAGTAGGGACAGACAAGTATTAGTTAGCTTACTTTTGTGAAAAGAAATAAGTATAGCTACTTTGATTTGGTTCCAAAAAAAAATATAGATACGTTTCTCTTACTTTTGTGAAATGACATAAGTATAGATTCTTTGACAAACAAAACAATCATAGATGTTACAAAAAAATTATAGATATTTTTTCTTACTTTTGTGAAATAAAATAAGTGTAGCTTCTTTGATTAGGTTCCAAAAAATATTAGATACGTTTCTCTTGAAGCCAAATTTATTGCTTTTTAGTAAAATTACAATTGTTTGAAAAAGAAACCCTGAGTAAAATTACGGATCAGCAACTGCAAACACGAAAATGAAACATTATTTTAAGATTGAATAAATTTTACTTAATGAACATGGGTGTATTTTTTCAAAGAAAAAAAAAACAACAAACATTTACAATGACAGTACATAATTTAACTTTCAATGTAATAAAACAGTCACAAAACTAAATCTACAAACCAAATATTAAAAAAAACATATATTGCCATATTTTATGCCATACATAGGCATAAAACATTATATTAAACTTTTTGTCGGTTTCTATGTTTGTCTGTTCATTTTTCCGAAAAACTATGGAATGATTTAAACAAATTTGGTTTGGTAGTAGCTTATAGTCCAGATCAATATTTAGGGTACCTTTTTATTTCCATCGAAAAGTCACTTTGACTGTACAAAGTCAATGTGCAAATTATTTTTGTGCTTCATTCTTATGCATAAAAAATTCCAACTTTTTATTGTTAAATATTATACGAAATTTTTCTAAGACTAATTCTGATCTAAATGAGGGATCAGGTTAGATAACTGTAAGGATATAAAAACTAGCAGTTTAACGCAGCTTCGCCTGCGTAACTTGGCTTCTACTACACCGATTTTGACGAAACAAAGCCTTTGTCACTCAGGGATAATGTAGCATTCTAAAGATGAAAGAATTTTTGAAATCGGTCCAGTAGTTTCGGAGCCTATCCATTTCAAACAAACAAAAAATCAAACCTTTCCTCTTTACAATATTAGTATTGATATTTAAAAAAAGAAAGTAAACATTTCAGTACAATCTAGTACTCATATGTTAGAGAAAAATAAAATTTGCTAAATATCATTGTTTGCAAGCATATTCTATCACATTTTGGTTTGCAACATGTACTTGTGACTGATGAGTCTTTCAACAACTTATATGGTTTGGTATCACCGCCTTACTTATTCCTGTCGCCAATACGATTTTGTTTAATATTTCTGTCAGGAAATCCGTTGCGCTTTTTGGTCTTGTAAAAAAATATTAATATTTCAGACGTTTTCTCTACAAAGTTATACTGAATATTTGATACTGAAGTGATATAAATTAACAATATGACATTGACAGTGCAATCTGACAGTTCAAATACCTTTTTTACTTCTAATAGCTACAGATAAAAAAATACAAAGTCTTAGAAGTAAAACAGCACCTTAGCATCAGCATGGCAGACAAAACGGATTCCGAATACTGGCAATTGGAATAGTTTTCGGTTTTTTCTCTCATTTTAGGTTGCAGAGGAATCCTAACGGTATTCACCGAGGACATAACTCCAGACGGACCGCGAACAAAACTTTTTCTGTTATTTTTCTGTTGACCTCCCCCATTTTACTCGTTTTTTAAATTTTTGTTTACGATATGTTGTTTTGAGTTATGATAAATGTCCAAATATATTTATGCGCCTAATATACTTAATGTGTTTAGTAGTTTATCCAGTATATGCATGTCTATATCAAAGTATGTATGTATATTTATTGTACACAGTTAAGGGCCTTCCTAATCATGAATTACGAGTACTTTAAATCTAACTCACAAAAATATTTAACTATTAGCTTTAGAATATTTACCTGGAAAATGTTTGGGATAAATTCCTTTTCGTTCCTATCTCTTATCAAAAGTCACTATGTAAATACTTTTTTTTCTGAATAATAAAGAAAAAAGCCATTGAGTCTCTATCGCTTAATTTCCGTGCGTGATCGAGTTCCGATCTAGTCGTTCGTCAAAAGAACCACCTGTATGTTTAATGTGAAATGTAATATTTTTGATGAGTTTTTGGCGCCATCGTGAATGAGGGTGGTCTTAATTTTTCATTATTATTGCATTTCATGTTTATATTGAGTGAAATTAGTTTAGGTGGGAATTAGATTAATTTTGTTCAGTGAAAGTGCACAAATGAAATAATCATGAAGAAATTAGTGTATCTTCTATTTCCTCGCTGCCGTCAAATCTCCTAGAGGAGCTTGAGTAACGAAGCCACCGCTTTACTCAAGACCCTGACCTGACATGATTTTGTACATAGTGACTAATGACTGTATATGAATTAACTAACTTGACATTGGCAAAGTAGTCGTGAAAAACGATCGAAAGCCATATTCATAAAAGAAGAATATTTTTGATTTAAGTTTTAAAGCGCCGTTCGTTCGGGGATGACTATTGAGGCTTGGAAATAATTCGTCTGTTCTAGTGCCTTAGCACGTGCCTACAAAATGTAAATGGTTCTCATTTTATTTATTGCAGAAATTGACTATTTTCTACCTTACATTTACTAAACGTAGTTAACTGTACTCAGAAGATCTACGTCTATTTTTCTAGCCCTTCGAAACCTATCAAAACATTTTTACTTGTTACATAATAATTTTAAGTTCTCAATGTCCTACGTCTTGGCAACTTGTTTGATTTACGATTCTAATTATTAATACCTAAGGAGTTTCGCATAAAAACACACTGGCAACTCTAATTACGTGCAACGTCGGCCAAAAATTAAAAAGAAAAGTTGCACAGCAAGAATCCCGCCTATTTTTAAAAATGGAACCTGACGATGATTCGCCTAATTAATAAACCAATCACGTACAGTCGAGACGCGGCGTCGAGGTGCGGCGGACGTGCGGGCGCGGGGGATGAACGTTCGGAAATTCGAATACTATATTTTTTTCTGCACTCAGAGCATCATGATGTTACATGTAATTGGCTTGACGACCGATCAAAACGAATTTAGAATTATATTAATTACTCGTAGCTTCATAACATCTAAGTTAAATGTAGCACACTATAAAAACTTGTCATTAAATTACTCTGGATAACTATTAGCTTTATAAAACAACTCATTATTTTAGTACCTATGAATAATTCAACCACATTCTAGAATAAAAAAGTTAAGTCAATGTGACAATTCTAGTAAACCCAGGTGCTAACAACAAAAAAATGTTAAATGGGATTTTAAAAAATGTACAAACATTCGCTACTTCCACAGATGATTAATGGCAAAAATAATGAACAGAAACGTACTTTAGAAATCTACCATCGATATAAGCTATCTGATCAATGATTCGCGAAAATATTTTTATAAATCATTGCTCTTACTTATCCTGTGTAATCACTAATCATCAGACTCCTACTTAAAAACAAGGATATTTTGTATGAAATATTTTGTTATATTATTATCAGTAGTAGTCAAAGTTTGCAAACAATGTAATTTTTGCGGTATAATATTTATTCAATTTATTTACAAGTGCTTGAATGTAACCTGGGGGCTGATTATGTAACTCAGTTGCCAACTAAAATGGAAAAATGTACATCAAAATATCTGTCAAATGACGTGTATTATATTATTTGCTATCTCCAGTGAACAACAGAAATACAATAGAGATAGCAAACACAAATGACGTCATTTGATGTACACTATTCCATTTTGAGTTGGCAGCTGAGATACATAATCAGCATCCTGGTTATGTAGCTATTATGATCTTAAGATGCTTCATGATTAAATAGTTGTAAAGTCGTCTTCTTAAAATCTTTAAATCACTAAAGTTTTTATTATTTTACTTTTTTTTAAATCCATAATGTCAAAAGTTCAAAAGACAAACATACAAAATTAGTCTTAACTTGAACATGAGTTATCATATCATCACGTGTAATCAAATTTTACACCGAAAAATTGTGTAAAAAAGTTTTTTTTTCAAAAAAAATGTCATTTATCAAATAAATGCATTCCCGGTTATGTCCTTGCTCAGCATGACTGCAAAAACTAGTTGAATAATCAATGCTTCAGTTGGTATCACTGGGTCTCGAGGAAGCCCGAAGCGACGCGAAAGACCGCGAAGATTAGCGAGCGCGCACTTTTTGCTTGCATCAATCGATGCGCTCGCGCATTCGCACAATGAATTATTCAAAAATTGACATGAAATGGCGTATGGTTCTTTTTTTAAAATGAAAGGTGCCCGATTGAGGACTGTAACCGCCTGACGAATTCATTGGTCAACGGCTTTTTACATCCAGTAATTGCGGTTTATTTATTTAAGTAAAATAATATAAATTAAAGACATTAATTGCTTTGTCTCCACCATTCACTAATTGGTTTCAACGTTCACTTTTTAGTCTTTATTTGTCAGGTAGACTTCCATTTGTAAGCGGAGTAATGGACAAGATTACTTGAACTCAAAAAATTGAAAATGATACGTCTAATAAAAAGTCGTAGTGTCATAGGGA
Organism: Calephelis virginiensis; assembly: GCA_002245475.1. Taxonomy (NCBI): domain Eukaryota; kingdom Metazoa; phylum Arthropoda; class Insecta; order Lepidoptera; family Riodinidae; genus Calephelis; species Calephelis virginiensis. The sequence continues at coordinate 296,076 of NJDC01000260.1, read as the reverse complement.
GATTTTTTCCTTATTACCTGATTTCTATTATTCTTTCTTGCCTAGCCAACCTGGCGAACTTCCTATTTCTAGACTTTAACAGCTACTAAGAACTTGTCTAGAGAAAAAAAATGATGGGTTGCACTGAGTGTCAGAAGAAGAGAAAACTTGAATATTAAACGTTGTGCATTTTTGATATTTTGGAATAGTTAGGGAATAATTTTGCACGAATTGCTTTAATTATAAGTATGAAAGTACTATCATTTATGTGGTAGAATACAATATTAATTTATTGCGTTATCGTACACAAACATGACAACACGAGCATTCGAGCAAGCGCCCTGCGCCGTTTTACGAATTTTCGATCAGATCACTTGTCCTGACGCAAGTTTAGCAGTTTTTACCCATTCCAAAAAAAGTGCGCAACGCCGCTTAAGAAGTTTTCATTTCAAAAATTTTAAAACGTTTTTTTCGTTACAATTTGTCGCTTTTTTCTTCATAAGAAGTTTTATATTATATTGCAAACTTGTAAAAGTGAACGTTGTTTATGAAAACAAAGACGGACATACTACATAGTACGTTGTCAATCTAAGACTGGACTCTGTTAAGTTATCGACTACCCTCAAAACTATAAAGCGACGATCTTGACAGTTTCAAAAAACTTATATGAATTAACCAACGATTTTTAATTTTGTTTGTAAACGTGTTTTCTTTTATTCATATCTTTGTTATAAAATAAAAAACAAGCAGACGGCTAACACCATAGATGTCACTAGTGCGTCGCTGTCCTAGGACTAGACCACATACCTCGGCAAGTCTTTTATACCATAATTTTATATCAAATCCTGAGCAAGGCTTGTAAATTTATTATCTAGGGATGAATATTTGAAACAAGCCACAGACATCAGCCAGTAATAAAGTAAATTTATTGACAAACCGCAAATAAAATTTCGCCTTGAGCGATTCCACAGCTAAAGTCATGTGATTGCTCTTATATAGATATATATAATACGTACAGACACGGTTTACCGTAGTTTCACATGATACTTTGTTGAGAAAATAGCTCTCATAAAATCATTCAACTTGACGAGTTATTGAAATTATTGCACTTCTTCATTTAAATCTTTTATCTATACTAATAAGCAGACCACCTGTTGCTGTCGCTAAGATTTTTGTAATATTCCCCGTGTCGGTCTGGGCTCCTTTAGAATTTTTGGGCAGAATAGACCATATTCCTTCCTGCCAGGTAAAAGGCGAGCATCGGCTTACCGTCACTAACACCGTAGTATTCTACTAGGTAGCAGAATTTCCCAGCAAGTCGCCCAGATTGGTTTGAACCATCTTAAAAGGTCGGATAGTTTACATCTCAATATAATTTTAACATTTCTAAAACCTTAGCCACAGCAACGGTTGGTCTTCTCAGAATAGATAAAAGATTTGAATAAAGAAGTTTTTTAATGACATTTGAAGGCAAACATGTAGACGGATTTCTTGATAGTAAGAAATTCACGTCGCCTAGAGACATCAAAGGTGGCAATGGTGCTTTGCAAACCTGAGGCCGGAATATTAGGCCTTGAGCATAAGTAAGTTTACCGGCAACATTACCCTCCGGACCAGCAAGCACTGACGTTATGGCGGCAGGAATAGGTAAGGCGGTGGTACCAATTTTCTTTTTGTTGCCCGACCCGGGATTCGAACCCGGGCCCTCATGCAGTCAAGTCCAACAACTGAACCATTAGACCACAGACACAATCGAGAAGATATTATAGTATCTATTGAAATCGATTTTTTGCATTTTTGGCCAAATTATGTTTATTAGATAGTTGGTTGTGGACTAACATCGCTTGTATATAAGCGATAATAGTACAATAGCTCATACTTTTTAATACAAAAGTATTGCAAGTGATTTATAAAACAATAAGTGTTCTCATTTCAAGTGTAACCAAGTGCCGACGTTGGAAATAAAATATTTCATCGTATTCAATATTCATTATTCGTTCAGTTAAATACCAAAACCTTATATTTTTGTCTACAGACACTTGATTTTAGATTCCATAAAATCATACTTCTCATAAATCAAATTTCTTTTGCCATCTTCAGCAGCTGCATTCGAAGCGCTACGATATCAATAAAACAGTTGCATTTAAATTAGAAATGCCTATACAAACATTTAAAATATTATCTATTCGATATAAACACATTTTTTTATTAACACATTTAAGAAATTCATTAAATTTCATGTATAGTTTAAGAAAAGTAAAACTGCAAAAAACCATTTCGATTTCAATTAGTCATGTAGATACATAAAAAATAGGTATTTTCCTATAGGTATCCCTGGTAACCCATCACTTGGTTTCACTAGGATTACATCGGAAACAGACAAAAAGTCAAACATATAACCTAGTCCTTTATTCAAAGTGGTTTAAAAAAGGTACTACAAGATTGCAAATTGTCTCAACAGATATAATGTACGATTGTCATGTTAATATACTTTATATATGAGGTTTAATTTTTAATAATAATAAAGTTTTATATCTTATAATAAAATTCATACAATAAAAAATCAGATACAGAAACAAAATGAATAACTGATTTTTTTTAGAAAAAATCAGTTAAAAAAATTAGTATTATTATATTTTGCCGGCATTTGATTTGTCTACGAAATATAATACTAGCATGTATTTATTACAATAAATTAAAATTATTACTTATCAAGGACGCTTGTTAGTTATTTTTTATTTGACGTTAGGGACTAATTAGAAAACAGTATACCTTCTAAATGCATGATTATAACCGACTTCAAACAGAAGGAAATTCTCAGTTTGACTGAATGTTTTTTTGTGTTTGTTACGTAATTACTTTGCCATTTCGAATGTATTTTAATGATTCTCCTTTTGTATTTATATTTCATTGAGAGGTACTATATAAATTTGGTGAAGATCCAACAGGAAATTGTTGAGTAACATTTAGTAAAGCGTATTTCGTTTTCTTAGGCGACATAATATTTCAATTGAACTAGAATTTTTGCTCTACTGCATTTAATTTTTTTTAGTTTGTTTGGAGGGTGGAAGGAAGGATTACTTAACAAATGATTTTAAATGAACAGCGAAAAGAGATAAAGGTAAGAAAAACTCATAACCACCACTAAGAATAGCAGAGGAGCTATCAGACACTTCCTACGATACTCGAATAACAAAGTTATAGGAAATATTGAACAAAAGGGCGGTAGATGAAGACTCAGGAAAAACGAAATAAGTCAGATAAATGGAAAAGTCGTGACAAACTAAAAGAGAAGCGAAGAATCGAAAGATTAGAATTGATATTGCTTCACCGACAAGAGTAATAATAATACCCTTAAATATCAGAGATTAAAATAAAATTGTAATTAGTGAAAATATAATATAAATTCTAACAATACATTAATTGAAATAAAAATATTAATCGATACTGATTAATTTTATTTTAATAAAGAAAAATCCTGTGTGAAGAACAGCTTGGAAGATGTTGCAAAAAATGTAGTATAATCTAATAATTGTGATAGATAAATTATTTACTTATAAGATAGGTAAAATATTTTTTTATATTTGATTTTAATTTTAATATACCAAGAAAAACGGTTAAACAATAAAAAAATAAATTTAAATCGATGCTGTATAATCAACCAGATACTTCTAGATTTTGTTAACAAAAACTAAGTAATTAAAACAGGAAATGTGGTAATGAAAGGCAGCCACGATTTCCAAGTATAAGTGACTCTGGATTCTGATTGACAAAATTTCTTATCTGTGGTTTTTCAGTAAATGGCTTCATCTCAGTACAGCAGTTTGTCAACTATTCTTGTGATGTCTCTACATGGAGATGAAAAAGTATTTAGCCAATTAATAATATCTATATGGGATGACTCCATTTCTCAAACAATTAAGTTGTTTAACCTCATTATAGAAATGTTATTTGCAATCAAGCAAATTTCGATTCTATTCCTTAAAAATTAAGGTTCTTATAAAAAGATCATGCCTTAATTATTTAACTCTTTTACAATTTAAGAAAAGTAAAGGCCGCTTGCAAATTCTTGGGTTAAAAATGTAACTTTAAGTAAGCTTCCATTATCGGGTTAAACATCCTACAATTAATAGATTAACTTCATTTTATATTTAACCCAAAAACGTTCAATTAGTCTTTGATGATTCGCAACTTTATTTTTTTAAATTTGTGAATGGCTATGGTTTCAAATGGACTAAAACTCTTGTCGTCGTCTTTCCAATAAAGATTAAGGTCTTTGGTCTTCGTAACAGTTGACAATAACAAACGCTGACCAAGCGCTGTGGCTAAATGCACAATAAAACTGGAAGAATATCCAATTTCACTCTATTTTTTATCTGCCTTGAACTGGCAATACGTCATTTTCCATTAGACTTTTAGTATATGCGATGTGCATAAGAGACCATTTATAGGGTCAAGTAGAATACCTTCGGGCACAATATGTACCTACTCTACGGATATCATTTCTTTATCTTGAATTAAAAGGTATACTGTAATGAAAGGATCGCACACGTAAGGTATTTTTGTACACCAGAAAAAAATGATATCCGTAGGGTATATGTGTACAAAGGTGTCCTATATTAACCAGAGATGATTAACAACTAAAAGCTGGAAAGTACAGCCTTTTCGTATATTGGTTAACTGACAGGCCTCTAAAATATCAGAAAAATTGTCTGCTTATTTTCTTTCGCTCTCGCACTCAAAAATTTTACGCTCACACTAAGCAGATAGTACTGTACAATAGTACTATTTAAAATATTATGCGCTTCGGCTATATTCGTCAAGCTTCGGAAATCCAAATATATTTTATAGATATCTATATAAATGTTGTTATTACACATATTTAATCATTTCGCATAAATTTAGATTGGGTCAGTCTATTTAAAAATAAAAGCATAAAGTGTAAAAAGTATAAAGCCGAAGCGCATAATTTAAATAGTAGTACTATACCTATATTTTAAGACTCACAAAAATAACTGTTAGAGTCAAAAACATGAAAATGAGATGTAGTCCATGTACCTACTTCAAATATTGAATAATCAAATATTTTCTATAACTACTGTAACACAAGAACTAATTACTGTTTCTGATTCCAAGGTATTTGTAGATGTAGATTGTAATTACCTTTCCCTTTAACTTTTTATTGGAATATCTTCATTAAATGGCTATTTTACGATTTTTAACACATAGAAATTGAGATTTTATCTAGAAACTTATATATTCATATTTTTTTATGATATTGGAAGGCAAACAAGCAGATGGATTTCCTGATGGTAAGAAATTCCCGCCGCCAAGAGACACCAAAGGTGGTAATGGTGCGTTGCCAACCTGATATACTATAACAATAATACTTACTTGTAAGTGGAGAAAGACATATTGCCGTCCATCGGCTGATCATCCATTGATCCACTTGTCGTCAGCATGAGTGTATTCATCCGGGTATAGAATTGAGAGCTGATCTTACTGATGGGTTAATCTGTGTTGTTGTAATGCGTCCTGATGACGCCCTGCCGCCGTGAGCGTCGCATCACTAATTACCCGACTATGGTTCGAATCTGAAAAAAAAATTGCATATACAAATGTGTCTCCACCATAAACGAGCGCAACACGGATCGCGAAGTTTTAGAAGAAGCTTAAGACTCTACCTAAGCTTTTCATAACCGAATATAACTACATAAGCAAAGAATTCCTTTCTGTAGCCTATAACAGCTGGTGCTGCTCGAAAAACATAGAGCTAGCAGTTAATTAAGGATTCCTAAACATTGTAGAAAAAGGAACTTATGGCTACAGGTCAGTATCTGAAGGGATCTGAAAGGTCACTTGTTTAATGAATATCAGTTTTCCATGTTTTCGGTTTAACGTCTTATGAGTAGGAGAGCCGTAAAAGAAGCATCAGAAGTGTCTACTTATGAGCACATACTTTGAGTGCGATTGGGAGCATGCCATGCAGTGCTCTCGACTTATTGATTTCCTGACCTGATAATGACTAATAAAACAATGCTCTACATATTGAAGATAGTACTTTCTTACTATACTTGTGCTTTATAACATTTCTTATTTCTTGTCGATTTTATTTGCATTAGTAAATTTTGACTCTAGCAAGTGACGTTAAAGTCCATGATATTTTATGTTAATAGTTAACAAATTCACAGAAGGCAATCCTGACAGTTAGAGAAAACATTTGCCAATAGAAACCGTAGATGAGCTATCCCACCCTCCAGCACGCATTATGACAAACGAACACTTAATGACAATGTCGACGGGAATAGGCAAAGCGGTGTTACCATTCTGGTTGTGTTGCTGCAGAGCGCTGTACCATAACAAATAGATATTTATTAAGTTAGAAGCAACACATTCAATATATACATGACACCCTAGCTGTGTTTGTAGATAGAAATGAGAACTAGCTGTCCTGGCAAACATCACACCGCCTTAATTTGACAAAATGCAGGTTTTTGAGAAAAGGACTTTTTCATTATGTAGGGACAACGTCAATCAAAGTATTTATGAGTTTTTAAGGAAAAGTGGAGACGGATTCAATATAACTATTTCTGAAATTCCTTAACAAATATGGCTGAATTCTGTTTAGTTTCGTTATAATAATCTTATTTAAGATAGGTCCGAGGGGGGTCCATAAGCGCTTCCCATTGTTTTTTCTGTTCAAAACTCAGGACTTCGTTTGCGTGTTTTAAATTTAACAAAAAAAACGATGGGTTACACTCCAGGAGTGCCGGCAAAAGTGAAAACTTGAATATTAACGTTGTGCATTTTTGATACTTTGGAATGGTTAGGGAATAATTTAGCACAAATTGCTTTATCAGTATGAAATTACTATCTTTTGCGAAAATTTTTTTCTGGCATAGAGCTTCATGATACCGAATAATGAGCGGTGTATTACCGTGGTCAAGGAAAGCCAGATCTCAAGAGTTTGGTTGCTCTCTACATGTGTCATGCGTCATGGGTTAGAGAGTTATGACTCTGATGTAATGATGATAATGATAGCTATGCGAAATTACATTGAATATCCAAGGCAAGGGACCACAAAGGTTAAGTTTTCGAAGGCAAGCGGATCGAATATGATTAAATAGTATATCATGTAATACTAGCGACCGGACTACGGTTTCCTTTGGGTCTTTTGAACAACTTTTAATTGCTTCGACAGCGATAGTAGTTCCGAATCAGACATCGTTTATAGTTATCATGTCATGTATGTATCACATTTGTGTAATCACAAAAAACTTTAATGTAGAATAGAAGAAGGCAGACTATTAAAATTGTGCAGTAACTCATATCAACTGTTTTTTTTTTTATGATATTGGAAGGCAAACAAGTAGACGGATTTCCTGATGGTAAGAAATTTACGCCGCCTAGAGACACCAAAGGTGGTATCTTCACGCCCATATCCCCGAAGAGGTAGGCAGAGGCACAACCAAGGTACCCACGACTAGCCGAAGATACTAAGTCCCACAATGTGATAGGTGGCAAGCCTATCGCCAACCGGGCACATATCCTATCACGAGCAACATTTTTTTTAATTAGAAAATTGGAAAAACCCAATTTTCTTTTTGTTGCCCGACCCGGGATTCGAACCCGGGAGCTCATGCAGTCGAGTCCAACAACTGAACCGCTAGACCACAGAGGCGACAAAGGTGGTAATGGATCGTTGCCAACCTGGGGCCGAGATGTTAGACCTCGAGCAAAAGTAAGTTTACCGGCTACCTTACCCTCCGAACCGAAACACGTGAACGGCAAGCATTGGACGTCATGGCGGCAGGAATAGGTAAGGCTTTATGCTCATCTCGCTATTGAGACAACATATTACCTCAATAACGAAAATGCTTAAAAAGCGCCTTCACGACTATATCTTCAAAGCGGAAGTCAAAGGTACAACCAGTACATTCCAGTAAGCGATTATTAGAGTATCTCAAAAACAAGAGAGGTCTCTACGTGTTCTCTAGTTTATACAAAAATGTATCTCACAAACAAGAGAGGTCTCTACGTGCTCTCTAGTTTATACAAAAATATTCATTTTCTTTATAAATGTGACTTTTAAAAATGCTCAGCGCCACTTTTTATCATTGAGAAGGCCATTTTATATATGACTTCCAATATATGACAGTAGCTCCCTAAATCAGATGCGTGCTTGAAGCCCAGCTTCTTCGTGCTAATCTAACACATCTGGTATTAAACTCGTATCAGATCTGAGATAGCGAGGCCTGTTTGTACACTGAACCGGCTCGCCGCCATATTGAATCTGATTGACAGCTGTCAATGTTGGCGGCACTGTGACGCGTCGCCGCGCCTGCGCACAAACATTAAAAAATAACTACTCATGTTAAACATAAGCATCTTGTACTTATTAATGTTGGAATGCAGCATATGCTAGAAAACATTAACATCTTTGGTGTGTTTCTCACTATTGGGAAGTCTGTTTATTTTCCTAAGAAAGCTATGAAAAATGATATTTTGGTGATCTTTTCGCTATTTTGCCCTCTTTTAACGCTGCTTACTGGCTCACATTTCTTTTAATATTTTTTTGTTTTAAATTCAAATCCAAATCGATAAAAGGAAAGTCATGTACTGACAAGAGTTGATAAAGTAGTGGTAGGTACCTATCCGAGCGAGTAGCAAAACTAGGTACTACCTAACTGAATGTAAGTATTTGTTGAATAACTAGATTAATCAAAATGGATGGGGTCATTACATCCTACATTTTGTTGCTTGTTTTTAAAAAAATGAGAAAACATTTGTTTGCCCGCGACTTCGTCAGCGTAGAATAGTTAAAATTTTCATACAAACTTCATCCCCTATTACAGTCATTCTTGAGTTGATTTTTTTTTAAAAAAACCTTTGGCGCCTTTAGGCGACGTAAAGTTCTTATTATCGGGAAATCCGTAAACTTGTTTGCCTTCCAATATCATAAAAAATAAAACAAAAACCTTGTTTGAAATCGGATCTTTAGCCATATTCATATTAAATTTCATAAAAATCAGTTCAGCGGTTTAGCCGTGGAAAAGCAACAGACATACAGATAGACGTTCCTATTTATAATAGTAGTGTGAATTTGAATTGCTTTTTAAGTATTAGTAACAAGCTGTTAAGGTTCCTTAGTAGGTAAGGTATCAGTTTTTGCATAAAACATGAAGTTTTTGCAACCTAACACTTTAGGTATCAGAGTACATATTAGACACACGTTGTGGTGACGTCACATAAACATAAACCCAATGTCCTATCACCACTACGTAATATACTACGACGCAATGTTCTGTGGTTTTCCTGTGTCTGTGGTTTGCTTAAAAAATAATAATTCGATTTGATTGTGAATGTAAACCATATTAGCAATTTCATAAGCCTAGAGACGAAGTGGAGTTCAAATCTTTACTTTGAGTAACTAACTCTAAACTAGATGGATTTGGAAAAGTTTTTGACTATCACCCAAATAGTCCGATTTCGTATTTCTTTAGACTTTTACAGAAACAAGTACGCAACATTTGTCTCTCACTGACGATGCTATGCCAGTTGACTCACCGATGATCTATGCGTCTCATTTTTGAAATGAAAACTTCTTTAGTCGCGTTGCGCACATTTCGGAATGGGTAAAAACTTCTAAACTCGCGTCAGGACACGTGACTTGAATTTCGTAAGACGGAAATTCGTGAGACGGCGCAGGGCGCTTGCGCGAATGTTAGTGTTGTCATGTTTATATACGATAGCACAATAAATGAAAATTGTATTCTAGCACATAAATGATTGTCCTTTCATATTGATAATTAAAGCAATCCGTGCAGAATTATTCCCTAACCATTCCAAAATATCAAAAATGCACAACGTTAATATTCAAGTTTTCACTTCTGCTGGCACTCACGGAGTGCAACCCGTCCTTTTTTTTAAACTTTTTACTGAAATAAATACGCAACATTTGTCTCTCGCTGACGATGCTATGCCAGTTGACCTACCGAAGATCTGTGCTTCTATTTTTTTAATTCTATGCCGCCTAGAGACACCAAAGGTGGTAATGGTGCATTGCCAACCTGAGGCTGGGATGTTAGGCCTCGAGCAAAAGTAAGTTTACCGGCTACCTTACCCTCCAAACCGGAACACGTCATGACGTTATGTCGGCAGGAACAGGTAAGGCGGTGATACCAATCCGGGCGAGTCGCTGCGAAACTCTACCACCTAGTTTTTATTTGAAAGCTGACGCTATCGAGTTATTTGCTAAAATTTACGGATTTGTGGGGATTTCTAAAAATTTACATATAGTTTAATAATGCTACAAAATGGTCGTAAAAAAATAATACATGTATAATAATGAGAAAATTTACTTATTTTGCTGTCCGACCCGGGACATCATGCAGTCAAATCCAACACCTGGACCGCTAGACCACAGAGACGATTATTTATGTATCTTAGAATGTATCGATCCTAGTGTGTAGCTTTTAAAAATCCGCTGCATAAAAGATGCGTGCGAAAAATATAACCCTTCGCTGGAGATGGATAAAAATTCTCATACCAATACTTCTTGTCCGACATCGTTACAGTGTTGTCCTCCAGTTCGATAATAATTATAAAGTGTAAAAACCTGGGGCGTTAATATGTGGCCGGGAATGTCCAGACATGGACCTCGAATATCGATGGCAACCTTCATTTCTTTCATCCAAAAATTCGTTTGGGGATTAGAGTAAAGGATATTTTGGTGTCACTGATAAACTGTGTAACATTTTTTTTAAATAATGCTTTTGAATTTATGAAAATCTTTATAATTTTTTTCATTAGTATATCTTCCCTGTTTTGACTCCAAAAGAGTATAGGCCAATCAGCTCGTAAGAGACGAGCATCAGATCATTTGCCATTAACGCTTGAGGTCTAGTCCTCAAGCGTGTTTTGCAATGCTTCAGAACCATCAGCGCTCCCCACTGTAGTGTTCCGGTCTAGAAAAGCCATTGCTCATGGATAATGAGTTGTTTTGATTTATTACATGAAGATAAAGAGGGAAAAAATATCCAATAGAAAGCAAGACTTTTTGAACAACAGAATATGTTTTTGTTTGGTGGTTTGGATTCATTATTTTGGCGCACACACATAATTTTTCGCTTCATCGACGAGACCCATGTTCGATTTCCAATTTATGTCATTAACACATAAGTTTCCATTGGGCAAAGTTAAATTTATTTTCTTTTTTTATTAATTTGTATTTCTACTAATACTCAATTTGTCAAACTGACAACAAAAAAAAATACAACCATCATTGTGTTATTAATATTTTAACTGTTACAGTTATACCAATTCGTGGAATTTATTAAAAAAATATATTTATTTATTTAAGATTCCATGTTATCTATTAATGACTTATGGTCTAGGCGTAATTCGTAAATGTATCATCCTAATATGAATGCAAACAATTTTTGATGTTCCGTTTTCAAAATGGCTAAACCGAAGAACTTAAGCTACCTGTAATATCGATATCATTGAAGTTTTATCTGATATCATTCCAATATAAAAAGTGTGAATAAAAAATCTCTCCGATTCACACGTTAGAAATTAACCAAAATTATTTCCTTTTTTTATATTGGAAGGCAAACAAGCAGACGGATTTCCTGATGAAATTCACGCCGCCTAGAGACACCAAAGGTGGTAATGGTGCGTTGTCAACCTGAGGCCGGGGTGTTAGGCCTCGAGCAAAAGTAAGTTTACCGGCTACCTTACCCTCCGAACCGGAACACATTAACGGCAAGCGCTGACATTATGGCGGCAGGAATAGGTAAGGCATTGGTACCAATCTGGGTACCAATATCAATAAAAAAAACCTATATTTTAATTAATACTATGCTATCTGTTATCGGCTCATGTATGCCAACCTGAATATCAATTGTAGCCTTTAGTATCGCAGACGACATTGTTACAAACAAACTCTTTGGTTACACATTATAATATAGATTGAAATAACTTGACCAAATATATTTGCATAGGAAATGTTATGCAAAACTCAACTAAATAGTTTACACTTATAGTTTGGTATACAGTAGTTATTAACATACAATGTAATTTATTATATTTTTAGTTTAAATACGTTTTAAAAAATTTAACTGACAGTATACCTGATAATTAATTGTCGATTCTACAACAGGGCGATGACGCTAGTTCGTTCTCGTTAAGAAAATAGTGATGACATCGAATTCGCAACGCCCCCGACCAATGAAATCGCAGAAAATTATGAATTTTTGGTAAGTACGCAATTCATCCGACCAATCATATTGCGGAAAATTGGAAACTCTACGTTTTGATTGGCGATTCTATTGTTACGCTGGAATGTGCTTAGAACAATATTTACTAAAAACCGTGTTAACTAAACTTAATTAGAAACGTGTTTTGACGTTTTTAACCCATTCACTGCACAACGGCTGAATAAATGTCAATTAAATCTAGCACGGTGAAAAATCATAGCTGTAACGCGCAATGACGTTCCCACTTGGGTACCGGAAGTATTTACAGACAGTTAAATAATTTCAAGTCATAGTTATAAGAAACAAATGAACTAGTCCGACGGACAAATCCGTCAAATTTGTTTGTCATACTCGTACTATTGTATTATATTCATATTTTTTTATTTCAAAAATTTCGATTCTTTTATACTAGCTGTTTACGCGTGACTACATCAACGTTGAATTGTTACTTCATACCTACATAAGATTTAATATAATTTTTGTGCAAACTTTCATACCCAATTTTGTTCCTTTAGGGTTGATTTTAGAAAAAAAGTAACCTTTGTTTGAACTTGGGTCTCTAATTATATGTATATCAAATTTAATTAAAACCTGTTAAGCGGCTTAGCCGTGAAAGAGTAAAAGACAGACTTTCGTATGTTTAATATTAACATGGATTGATATTTTAAATTATTAAAATCGCTTTAAAAGATTTTGACGATTCAAAATGTCTATGCAATACGAATGCATACTAAGAACGTATATTTACGCATTTACCTATATAAAATTAGCATCCAGTCGAAAACACTACGAAAATCCTGGTTTGTCGATTTTTAATGAATAACATACAATGTTTTAAGTGATAAAACAGCTAATAAACACACGGCTCTCTCCTGATTTTTAGAGACAACTGTGACCTTGTATGTTATAGGTGCGTTGTTCCTACTTTACATGAATAAAATACAATACATCAGTCTCATTTTAAAATCGTACATCGAAAACCTAAAACAGCGAAACATATTTGACCGTTTAGTAACCTTTAAAAGATACCGTTAGATTGATCTGTTACTTTCAATTTTACTAATATCGATACAATCTCATGGTCGTAGCTATCGACAATCGCTGTCACAGCACTAGACGGGCTCTATCGATACAATCTCGACAGAACACCGGTAGTCGAGCAGAATGCCAATTAGTGAAGTGATTATTATTGGTCCATCTTTTTTAGTCTATAAATTATTGTTTTTGACTTTAAAAGTGAAGGCCATGCTTAATACTTTAAAAGAAGTTAATGTTAACAATCAGACATAATTCCTGATACCTGATGGACAAAAATGACAGTAATTGTGCGTTTCCAACATTAAGTCTCTTCTTTTCTATCCCCTAAATATAACCATAATATTGCAAACTAGACAAGACAAAGATGAACACTGACAGTAGTTATTAGTTTAAATTGATGTTTTAACAGCCATAAATAAGTACACTATGTACACTAATCAAATTAATTGACTCCAAAGACGAAACGGGTTCTCAATTCGACTGTATGTTTTGTCACCTCTGTGGTCTAACGGTTCAGGTGTTGGACTTGACTGCATGATGACCCGGGTCCGAATTATTTTTTTAATATATTTTTTTTGATATTGAAAGGCAAACAAGCAGACGGATTTCCTGATAGTGAGAAATTCACGCCGCCTAGAGACACCAAAGGTGGTAATGGTGCGTTGCCAACCTGAGGTCGGGATGTTAGGCCTCGAGCAAAAGTAAGATTACCACGTCAACGGCAAGCATTGGACGTTTTGGTGGCAGGAATAGGTAAGGCGGTGATACCAATCCGGGTGAGTCGCTGCGAAACTTTACCACCTAGTAGGATCTCACGGTGTTAGTGACGGTAGCCTATGCTCGCCTTTTACGAGCTGCCTGGCAGGAAGGCAGATGGTCTATACTGCAAAGGAGCCCAGACCAACACAGGGAAAATAATAGATTAGGTACAATAAAACTTAAAAAGGTTATAACTAATGTAAAGTCCTTACTTACTCGTAGTTCTAAATAAATAAAACGTAGGTTTTTTATGCTAATACATACAAATTACATACATACAAATACCGCGATGGACTCCTAAACTACTAAACCGATTTTAATCAAATTTACACAGAGTGTGCAGTTTGATGTAACTTAAAAGACATCCCAATTTATGTTAAAATAGTTATTATATTATTTCAATATAAGAAATATCTTAGCCGGGATTGCTAGATTGATAATAAAAGCAAAGTTGCCCGGAATTGGATATGTCGCCGACTGGCGATAGTTTCGCCAGTTATTACACTGTGGGACTAATAATCTCCTCCATATAACCTCTGCGTACCTCTTCGGGGATACGGGCGTGCAGATCCATTCCTTTAAATGCATGAATTGCTTCACCTTAAGGTTGATAGAGAATGCTGTTAAATATGAAAATATTTAAAATTAATCAGTCTATTAATATTGTTATGTGTGGTGTACAATAAAATGAATTCATTCATTCATTCATTCATTCATTCATTCATTAAGGAAACAATGTTGGCCTTCAATAGAACCGATCTTTGTGTCTTGCAAGCTAGTTTGATTTAAAATGAGGCAGTAACATGATTTTCGGCAACCGGTTTTTATTAACCTACAGCATGTTATTATTCCTATATTAAAATGTATATTAAAAATAAATAAGTTTTGAATCTATCGCTTTTGATATTTCCTTCTATCAACAAATTTAGAATTGATCCAGACTTGTTTCGCTAGTATAGGTAAAAATCTTGCACTCATTTATACTCTTCATTGCCGGCAATTTGTAGAAAACTATTTATACATACGTTCTATGTACCCTTATAATATTCCACAATACTTTTTACGTATTTCACTAGTAATAAATATTATGCTATTGTTAATTTGTTAAGAAATAGCAAACAAGCACGCAGCGTCGTAAACAAACACCATTGCTATAGACGTTAATTGCTATCAAACGGCTTCAATACGAAATACGACAGTGGCGAACACTGACTCTGTGGCTACAGAAATAAGTTAGGTGGAGGTAACATTCCAGGCGAGGGACAGTAGAGTCGGATTCATCGTATTATCCAACTATGTTACGGAAGGTACTAAAAATATTGAATAGCTGATTGAATTTTATCCTTAAGTTGGCAACGCCCGGTTACCAGGCGTTGACGTCTATAAGTAAATTATTATTTGACATACCAGGAAATAAGAGAAAATTCGCCTATACCCTACCTGTATAATACTAAGCCCTATTATTTAAGAATGCATATAAAGAAAATAAATAAATTGATCTATTATATCTACACGAGGGGAAGCGGGTGGCGATGTTTAAAGCATTGATTAGGACACGGCAATTTAGAAGAATTTCTTTTTAATCAATTGATCTATGATTGATTTCTCCACCTGGGATAGCGAGGAGAGGGTGGGAAGGTCCAGGGAATTTGGCTACGTGTCCTGACACGAACCCAAATACCTTTTTATTAATTCTATTAATAAATATTCAAATATTTGCACACCACAAGTTGACAGAATATGTTGGAACGCCTAATTAATTTGTAACATATTTATAACACTCATATTCCGCAAATAAACATTTTTTTCTTTTCACGGAAGTATCTCGGTAAAGCTGAAACAGATAAGGTCGTATCCAAAATGAGTCCAACATAACCTTTGTATAAGTCAAACAGTAATGCTTATATTTGAAATTAAACAAGGTATAACTTATCGACGAAGGTATAATAAAACAAATCCAATGTTTTGGTTGACTGACAGCACTCATAAAAAAACATCCTGTACGTGTGTAAGGCTTCGCACATCGGGTGTTTTGTCTTTCAAGTTCATAATTTGTTAACCATTAATATCACTACTCAGTAAAAAAAGTCGCTTTCAGCTGTGAGTCCCTATGTATGTACCTTTAAAGTTTTCCAACAGATTTTGATGCAGTTTTTATACGAATATTGCGCTGACGCAGGAGCATAAAATTTGCCACACTTATAGTTTATGTGTAGGAGAAGTGCAGAACGCTAACGTTTTTCAATAATAATGCTTATAAAGTACAGTTTAGTACAGTTACAGTATAAAGTTTTTCAATAATAATGCTTAAAACAATAAATAAAACATTACCCACATTACCATGCATTTGACACATACAAAAAAATATATTGATGTTAACGATAAAAGATCACAGATGGCGCACTAAAAAGTTTGGAATCAAAGTAGTTGGTCTTGAGAAATGAAGACGGCGTTGTTATCAACAAGATATTAAAATTTATTATGGTCGAATTTCGATCAATGGGCAACCACTAGTAGATATAGTTATTTAAGATAAAAGTTTATATGTATAATAACAAAGAAGATTGTCCACACGTGCGAAGCTAGGACAGGCCGCTAGTATGAAATAAGAAAACTAAAGTCACGAATAAGTAAGATAGTATATATAAGATAGTATAGTGTAGTGTATTTAGAGTACCTTGTTTTTATTATTATATATTTTTAGTAAATATTGAAAAAAGTAATCAAATGGACTGCCTGATAGTACCTATTACATGTTATATTAAACGCCGCTAATGGACTTCAAATATATTAATGAATATTTCAACCTGATATTGGTAATCCTCTTGCATAAATAAAGATACATATTTATAAATATGAATAAACCACTTAGGTAAAGAATCAGGAATAAAGAACTTCTCAAAAAATCTACAATATTTTTGCGAAAACAGGTTACAGGATTTTACGTAGGACTTTTGGCGCCATCGAGAGAAGATGGTCGAAGTTTTTTCAAAATTGTTGAACTCCGTGTTTATATTGAGTGAAATTGGTCAATTTTGGTAGCATTTAGTACAATTTTGTTCAGTGTAAAGGCACAAGTGAAATAATCATGAAGAAATTAGCGTATTGTGTATTTCTCTCTACATGAGCTTGAGCAACGAGGCCACCGCTCTACCCAAGACCCTGACATGACTTATTAACGACTTATGACTAATTGTAAATTGTAATTGAATCCAGATTTTGGTAAATGTAATGAAAATGTTTACTTGTCGAATGGCAAAATACTAACGTGAATGCCAAAACCTAAAGAAAGAAAAGAAAGATTTTACGTACAACAATGGAGTAAGTAGTTATAAAGTTAAGCTTTGTAAAATTGACGAAGTGCTGTTCGTTAAGTGACGAAGTTGTTGTGAATTTGTAACCCTTTAGATGATAATTTAATCTTGGCGTGAAGATATGTATGTATGTATGTAGGTATTTTAAAATTTTGTATTAAAGACCGCTGACTTGTACCTTAACTTTTATAAAGCATTTAAATTATCTATAAAAAATGTAACGATGGATCAGTGTTTTGTAATATTTTTATATCTAATAGTTTATTTATCAACAGCAATCATCTTTAGAGCCGAAGATACTATGTCTCACAAATTGATAGTTGGCAAGCCTACAACCGGGCACACCCCGAGCAATATTTTTTTTAGAAAATTGGAAAAGCCACATTTTCTTTTTGTTGGCTGACCTGCGAATCGGAAACGGGACCTCATGAAGTCAAGTCCGGCACCTGGACCGCTAGACCAAAGCGGTAGAGTTTTGTTATTTTTAAAATATAATAATATAATTAAAATTTTTGGTAGATAAAATATTATGCGCCTCTGAAATATTTTATGTAAGGGTTTTAAAAGCTGACATCTTATAATATGTAAACCCAACAGTAAAGCTTCAATAACTTTTTTTCGTTGAGTCAGTTTCGTTGAAATTTTGATAATTCATATAAATTTATATAAAAGTAATAATTCTGGCCTTTATCTAAAAACTACAGTAGAGGAACTTTATGTCTTCGGCTAGTCTTGGGTGCCTCTGTCTACATTTTCAGGGACATGGGCGTAAATATACTTTTGTTTAACTACAGTAGCCTTATAAAAAAAAGAGTTCCAAAATATTGTACATGTTACCCCAGAACATTTTACTCGATGAACAAAATGTTACTATATTTTCATATTATATTATTACTATATTTTCTTAAGCACATCTTTTACGATTCGAATAGTATCACGAAAAGACAAGAAGGTTTGAGTTTATCTTACTAAAAATGTGTATTTTCGTAATAAAATCGTATAATTACGATTTGACTTTGATATTGATATCATTTTCCGTATTTTAAATAAGCCAAAAAATATTATTAACATTAACCCAAAGAGATTGGTTAACATACATAATATTTTGAAACAGTTTGTAAATATTATTGCAATCTTAATATATATAAATTACGTGTCACGTTGTATGTCCGCGATTGATTCCTAAACTACTTAACCGATTTCAATAGCTCCAAGTTTCATTAGAAAAAAATATAGGGGTAATGATATAGCAATTTTCCAATATTGTAAGGTTATCAATATATATGATAAAGTAAAATATTTATTACTTTCAGAAATTGATGATCCAGAAAATTATTTAAAAGAAACTGTTAGACCACCTATGTTAAGAAAACTTAAATACTTAAATAAATACCAACTTCCCAATGTAATCAATAATTATGGAAATATAAAACTAGAGCATATTGTTCCTAAATAAATTATCCACCGAACTGCAAATATTGTTTAACAAGACCCAAAAATGTTAAAAAATTACTTAAAATATCTTACATACATATACATACATATCTTCACGCCAAGTCCCTTACGGGGAGGCAGAGAGTATCGAGCGCCAGACCTCACGATCCTGACAAACCTGTCTTGCTTCCTTCACATTCATAACCCTTTTCATACAAACACGCCGGTTTCGGAGACTCTTGACACCACCCTCGGATAATATCCGATTGATCTGATCGTGAAATGTCAGCCTTGGTCTCCCCGGGTACCTACATCCATCCACATTCGCATTGTATATCTGCTTTGTCAATCTTTCATCTGTCATTCTTTCCACATGACCGAACCAGCGGAGCATGCCCTTTCGCATTTTAACACCAACACTTTCTTTCAATCCCACTCTTTCTCGGATTTCACTGTTACGAATGCGGTCAGTGAGCGTTACACCACAGATTAAAATATCTTATTTAGAAAATCCGTATCTTAAGACCAATAAAATTGTAAATCATACACGAGAACGGCTCACTTGCACATATAAACCTCTATAGAGTTCCATGTAAAGTTTTATTAAACAAAAAATATGTACCTACTGTGATTTTGAAATTATTAAAAATAAATTAAAAAAAAAACTAATTAGCACATCGTGTGCAGTTTGATCCAACTTGAAAGATAGGCTAGATTACATCTCAATTTATGATCAAAAAATTACCGTCCGAGCAAAGCCGGAACAGGAAGCTAGTAATTTTATATTTTCGGATTCAACAGACAAGTTTTAGCAAAGGTGTTTTTTGACTTCTATAAATATTTTTTTTCCTAAAAATATTTAATCTTTTGACATCTTAACAAACACAATAACCTCTAAATTAGCAATTAATTATATTTATTGTTATTTTTGCCAAAGTTAATAAATTATACAAAAGATTAACGTTTTCTGAGTTTATTGCACCCTCTTATGCTTTGAGTAATTAAAATTTTATGTAAATGTTTAATTTGACAACAAAAGATTTTTAATTTAAGTCTAATTCTTTTGTAATCATCTCTTAAAGTTTTATAATGCCACTATTTATCAATACAGTAGCTGTTTATAAGTCCTTCACAGACTCCTTAGAAGGTTTCTTTCATTTATTTTTTTCCTTTGGCGCAAAGAATTTTTTTAATAGAGATAAGCTCGCCTTTTGTACTTTTATTGTACTTAGGTATTTTAAAGTCTAATCTGTTGTGCATAAATTGTTAATAATAACTATAACTAGAATATAGACTTTATTATATATACTTATTGTACATTTTTTTTTTGCCTTTTGTACTTTTATTGTACTTAGGTATTTTAAAGTCTAATCTGCTGTGCATAAATTGTTAATAATAACTATAACTAGAATATAGACTTTATTATATTATAGATTTTAAAGTCTAATCTGCTGTGCATAAATTGTTAATAAGAACTATAACTAGAATATAGACTTAATTAGACTTGACAAGATAAAATAATTTTAAGACTATTCACCTGGAGATTCAAGTAAAAATTTGATTTTTCATTACAAGGTAGGGAACACATAAGCGGCCCTCCTGATGGTAAGTCACAATCTTGGGCTATAGACAACAAAGGTGGTATGATTTTATGACTTATGCTTGAGGAAGTAAATCTTACCCTCCATATGGTATCTTTCCACCATAGTAGTGAGCACTGATACCATAGTGGCAGGGATAGGTAGATGACCTTTTGCTCAAAGCGATTTGTTAATATGCTGCTCACAACTCTACCGGCTAGTTGTAGACTGAAACAGTGTAGTAACCAAAATTACTACATCACCTCCACTGTATGATGGGGTCTTTACATCCCGATGCTGATGTTTTGATATTTATATGTTTGAATACTTAGATGCATGTTTTTTGTTCTATCGACCTTCAGCGTAAGAACTAATATATATTAAATTTGGCATACGGGTAGAGTTAGACCCGAATATATGAAGATTTTGAAAGAGTTTATCATAGGAGAGTGAAATAACTTTAATATGGGGGCAAAGACACGGAAAACAACGTACGCCTCTTATATAACAGGATTTAGCGGCAACTTTAATCTCCAAGCCGGAACACGACGATAACATTCAACGTTAGTGTTTTCAGTTATGATGTTACACCCAAAGGTAACGCTGATATACTAATCAATGATAAACATTACTAAATTTTAACATCTAGTAACTTCTTAAGATCCCGGGTTCGATACCTCGGTCGGGCAACAAAAAGAATTAAAATGAGTATTTTCAATTTTCTTTAAATAATAACGTTGCCCGGGATTGGATATGTGCCCAGTTGTCGATAGGTTTTCCACCTATCGCATTGTGGGACTTAGTGTCTTCGGGAAGTCGTAGGTGACTTGGTTGTGCCTCTGCCTAAATCTTCGGGTGTATGGTCGTGAAGATACTATAGTTTTAATTTTTACTTTTGATATCTAGTCTGTCCGACTGAATAGAAAAGAATTATATTTCATTACACATAAATAAATGGTACAAGTGACGCGTCTATAAAATTCTAAAATCTATCACCGGATCGGAACGCAGCCTCTCACTAAGAAGATCTGGCGCAATAAACTGGACGTCTGTTTTTTAATTTTTAAATATGGCCCACAATTATAACAATACACGTTGTATTTATAAGAGATTATTATGAGCAAGCACTCAATTCCAAGCATTATTTTCATGCTAGACATTCTGCAATCTTAGAAAAAGTTTTCTTTTTACATTATTAAAATTACTGCTTTATTGGACTAGTCGAATAATTAACTAATATAAATTGCATCACTACATAAAACAAAGTTGCTAACCGCTGTCTGTCCCTATGTATAGTAAGATTTTTTAAACTACGCAACGGATTTAATGCAGTTTTTTTTAGTTTGAACTAATTTAATATTCAAGTTTATACCTACTATGAATAATGTAGTTGATGATTATATCCACCGAACGAAGCGAGCTAGGTTGCTAGCATTACTTAATTGAGAAAACTTGTAAATAGCCTTATTGTTTTACGGAGAATATAAACAAAAAAAACTAAAAAATTGAATTGGTGAATTTGAAAGAAAGTGTTGGTACATTGGCAGGTGAACGATTGACATTTTTTTTTCTTATGTTATAGGAAGGCAAACAAGCACACGGATTTCCTAATGGTAGGAAATTCACGCCGCCTAGAGACACCCAAGATGGTAATGGTGCGTTGCCAACCTGAGGTCAGGATGTTAGGCCTCGAGCAAAACTAAATTTACCGGCTACCTTAGCCTCCGAACCGGAACATATCATGACGTTATGGCGGCAGGAATAGGTAAGGCGGTGGGACCAATCCGGGCGAGTCGCTGCGAAACTCTACCACCTAGTCAGATGTCACGGTGTTAGTGGTGATAAGCCTGTGCTCGCCTTTTACGAGCTGCCTGGCAAGAAAGGCAGATGGTCTATTCTGCAAAGGAGCCCGGACCAACACGGGGAAAAAGGCTTAATAGATACACAAAGCGAATGTGGATGTATATAGGTATCCGGGTGGACCCAGGTTGATATTCCATGCTCAAATCGCTAAAGTTATATCCGAGGGTCGTGTCAAAAGTCCCTGAAACCGACATATTTTTATAAATAGATATAAATGTGGAAGAAGCTAAGAAGGTTTGCAGGAATCAGCCTTAGCGTGAAGATATGTAAACTGAAATAAGGAAAACCAATTTAGAGTGTTCCAAAAGCGTATATATTCTGAAAAATTTTCAACAAGGAAAGTCTAGCTATTTATTTTTTATATACCGAAGTGTTCATATAAGATAGATAACATACTGTTAATAAAACTTGTCGGCGAAAAACATTGGTGTTGATTCTGGTGAGCACTAACTAAAGTTATTGGTTTTTTTATTCTATCTTTATCCAATTCAACAAAAACAAGACAGATAAAACACTTTAGAAATGTCAAATTAGTCAGAATATAGAAAGTTTTGACATTTTTAATCAACATATTATTCTAAGCTATAGATTAAATGCCTATAAAAATGTCGCGTACAATCTACTCTGACAGCACTAAGCATGTATTGTCTCTTTCTATTATTCCTATTGTAAGAAGATGGCGATAACTTACAATGAATACGCTGCAGAATTATCACCATTGCCTAATTTTAAATCATACTAGGTAGTTATTGGGGCACAGAGCATAGTTCTACTAAGTGTAATATAATTTTCCTACCACCATTTTATATTTTGTCACCAACAAAGCCTCTATGTTTTTGTGTTTTGACAAGAAGATTTCACTATATAAATTTAATTATAACTACTCCTCCATTTTGTTGTTCACGTTAAGGTTAAAAGGTTGAATAATAATTAAGCTGCGTTAGTATTGAGTAAGTTCGTTGAAATATTATTTTAAGTAAATAAATGTCATTATACTAGTAAGGTTTTTGTAGAGGTGCAACTAGTGGTTAACTAATAGTGACGTAATTACGTACTCGTATATACCTAGTTACGCTACATAATGAACACTGGCTGTATTTGACAAATGTCAAATGCAGCAAAAAACTGTAGAATGATTTAAATGTTTAATCGATGTTTAAATCAATAAAATATTCAAAATTTAAATTTAGAATTCGTGTTGGTTCAAAAATAATTATTAATGAAGGAATTTTACAATTGAAACCTTTTTTGTACATCGATTAGCTGAGAAAAACAAAGTACACTTCAGACTTATATTTTGTCTCTTATTCCGTTTTATTTATCTAAATAAAAAAAGGAAGGTTCTCAATTCAAAAATCATTTCAAAATAATCAAATGAAACCTCTTTTATTTACTTACGACATTAGGTATAGTTAGTTAGGTATAGTAACAGACTGACAGTTTATCAAATGACAAAATACGATCGCTGTATAATCTATCTATCTTTATATCTATCTAAATAAAAATCAATTGCCGAAACCGATTTGGCTAGTTTTGGTTTTGAAATATTTGTGCAAGTCCAGGGAAGATGTAAAAGGTAAGCAAAAAGGACAAACTGCGAAGAAAGTAGGAAAAATAACATTTTAAATTTTCCCATACAAACAGAACTTGTGAAGCGAAGTTCGCTGCGACAGCTAGTTTTGAAATAAATATTAATTTTTGTCAACGAGAATTTTTGCGTTGTCAATGCGATATTATAAAAATTAGAAGCCGGCGGAGGCTTATTGAGTCGAAGCTTTCCAAATGTATATAATAGGGTTTACCCTTATATCGAAGTTGATATTTATATATTCTGAGTATGCCGACGGATGCATATTGCATATGAGTATATGGAATAATTTAGAACAAAAAAATTAATTACTTTTCTTTTCTTCAAATAAAAAAATAATATTTTTTATTATTACTTTTCTTCAAATAAAAAAATAATACTGCATCTTTTCCTAAAGAAGAAATGAGTACGGTTTCTAATTTACTTTTATATATATAATGTCATTTTCAATTCAAACATTAGCTTAACTACTTTCTGTGTGTTTTACGGAAAAACTGCTGGATTAATGTCGATCGGGTTTTTACTATTTAAGCTTTTTCATAGTTACCATTATATCATTATCCTATTAATATTATAAATGCGAAAGTTTGTAAGTATGGATGTATGGATGTTTGTTACTCTTTCACGCTCGAATGGCTGAACGGATTTGTCTCAAATTTGGAAGACAGATAGATTGTGACCTGGATTAACATATAGGCTATTTTTAATCCCGATCGCACACCGGGTTTCTGTGAAAACGCGGGCGAAGCCGCAGGTAGCAGCTAGTAATGGAATATTCCAGTAACATTTAGATTATTTTTTTCTAATAACGCAGTCAGTGAGGCTACATGATTTTTCTGCCAGGCTCACTTGGATTGGACCACCTTCCTTTCTCCTGCGGCCATCAGCATCAGCGTTTTCCGCTATCGAAGATCCCATCCTCCATCCAGTCGAAGATCCGAATCCATCCATCCCTCCATCCATTTCCATTGAAATGACAATGAAATGTCAACATGATTGAGTTTCCTTTTACAAAAAAGCACAAAAATGTTTATTTTTCTATTGTAGAGTTGTAGGTAATATACCTAGGTGGTGTAAAAATATTAAGGTTCTAAAAATATATATGAGTGTTATTTGCTTAATTAAAACTATTATCGGACTAGATACCCCGTCCTATAATAATTCTATATTTTTAATGTTTAATTGATTTTTGTAGCTTTACATCGAATTTCCTTTTGAGGATCGTAAAAGTGGGGGCGGTCTAATATAGTCTACCTTTCTAGATTAAGTACATATATTTACCTAAGTATACAAATAAAATAATAAAGTACACAATAGCTACAAAATAAAGACTACATACCTACCTACTACATACACAACTTCATTAATAGTGGAAAGTATTCTGCTTAAACCCTATATACAGAACACTACAAAAGTTGATTAGGTAATAGGTATGTGACATTGTTTTATATACATAAAAATATGGAGTTCACATTTATTTTAGTTTTAGAAACTGATTTTCTTTATTTGTTTTTTGAGCAGGATATCCACAGAAAGCTCGCTAGCGTCTGTCAGTCATTTTATAATTTACTATGTTAGACCTTATCGGGTATGACTGACAGATACTGATACTGCGAACGTATATAATAAAATGGATAGAAATATTTATAATTGTTTTATGTCTCGCAACAACTTTAATTTAATAAAAAATAAGTAGGAATATATAAAAAAGTTACGAAACTTACCTTCTCTATCCACAGTCTGTAAATTTGTAACCTTTAATGATAGTCTAAAATTCACAACACTTAATTCAAAAAGTATTTCATAAGTTGGTACACAATATAGTATATTATAATCAAGTACATACAAAACCGACTGCGTCTACTGAACTTTAACCACAACTTGTCACATAAACTTTATTACATTCACATAATCATAAAATAAATCACAGTTTTACATCACAAGACACAACACGATTGTTTTTTAGTTTTTGTTTCGTCAGAAAGTTTTTGAATACGAGGGTATTGTGATATAGTTCGAAAAAAATATATTTATGAATTAGTTAAGGCTGCACAGTATCAGTCGCGCCGGCGGACGATCGACTGACTGCGCATACGCACCTTGGAGCGGGCGCGCACTGGTTTCAGAGGTAACCAACTGTTGGTTTTCGTATCAAAATATATATGATTCACCGCTACCATATTATAGAAGTATTAAGTGTCACCATAATTTCAAAATTCAGCTAATCGTCATCATACTTTTTTTCATTAGTAAAAATGATTCAGTAACTATATACAGTATAATGCTTTTACTTTTTTTACTAAAAGTTAGAAGATAATAAATATTTATACTTTTATAAAATAAACTGAATGAAATTGTTTCGAAAATAACAGTTTTACTAAACAATGTTTAATCTCATTAAAATATAATTTTACCAAAGCAATGTAAAATGAAATAATGCCTTTGATTAGATACAAAATTTGATGATAATAAGTACAGATACATAAGAAAAAAACTCTTCTCAACATTTTATTCCATTCTCAATCTAGTCTACACTCATTTAACAATAGATGTTGCTTACTTTATTTTATTTACCGAGTTAACTTTTATTTAGGGTCGCTAAAAATTAAAATAGCATGTTACGAGGAACATTACGAGGAAGTTTTCAATAAAATGTTCATTAATATAATTCTTAATTTCATATTTTTAACAGTGTCAAATAATGCAAATGGAATCCATTTATAGAAATTGTCATATTTTTGGAAGAAAAATAAATAACCAAAAACAGTTTTCAACAACTGAAGAAAACCTGTTGAGTCAACAATTGTGGGCAATAAAAGTCCAAGTAACAACCAACCACTAGCTATCTCTGTCTGACTCATCAAATGATCCAATACGTCAGATAGAGATAATATCATGTTGCAGTTGATTTAACACTAAACTTTGATCTTCAATTACACACTGTTACACATCTTAAGTAAATTTCATTAGTGTGCTTAAATCTGAATCTTATTGTTAATTATTACGTCTTAGTTTCGATTGGAGTTATCTCCGATCATATAGTTTTGGGAAAAAAGATAAATGTTATTAAATTTTTGATAATTTACATAAACACTATTTCGAATCATATACTAAATTTATTTTATTTTTGTTCCATGTTTTTCGGAAATTGTTTTCATCACATTTGATATAAACAGAACAAATAGATATTTTTCTACGATGCGTAAGCGCAACTGGACAGTGGACACGTTTCATTAGCTTTGAAACTGCATCTTCGCTTTATCTCTTTCTAACACTTATTCCGAGCATGTTTTAGAGAGAGATAACGTCATGTTTACATCAGTATGGACCAAATTGTAGACGGGGCATTAATGGGATCTTCCCAGATGTAGCATCGGTTAATTTTTGTAGGTAGGAGAAAATTATCAGTCTCGTGTTGTACATAGAGCTACTTTTTTATGTTATTTATAACACGTGATAGCGATTATCTAGTTAACTATTATTTATTAGCTCTTTAGCTTAACGACTCTACAACTTGATTTTTATAAAATCTACTATTTATTATTATAATTTCATTATATCGGTTGACGGCTTATTAAAAATATAAATTTGAGAAAGTACAAAATTTTACCTCCTTAATATTAATGTAAAGGTAAGATTAAGTATACAGTGGTAAAAGATATAGATGTACAGGTGGTAATAAATACTCGTCGCTTAAAGACAGCAAACGAGACGCTATTGGTGCGTTGCCTATTAAATTTATCAGCTACCTTGTCTTCCTTATTGAAACCAGACAGCGGGATTTATGACGTCATATCTAAACATATTACGTTACTACTTAAACATAAAATAAAACGTCAAAATTTGTAGTTTTTTTTAAATTGTACTCTTTTCTGAAGATTTTATTGTTTTGTATGTTCAAATTCATAGAAAGTAAGTAAACATACATTTATTATAAATTGTTTCAAACTTACTTAGAATAACTGACTCTACATAAAATACGTTTTGTCTACAAAAAGTTATAGCATTTACCATCACTATGGAGGAAGCTAAGTAGGTCTGCAGCAATTGTGTCAATTGATATTAACACTCTCTGCCTACACAACAAGAGGGATGGAGTGATGATTTATGTTTACAACAACATCTAAAATACTTACATACTACAGAAACTCATATTAGCTATAAGTATATGTAAATAATTCATATTTAAAATTTTGTTAAGAAATATGTCTATATTAAGTAGGTTTAGTACTTATAATAAATAAAAGTATGATTTATAAGAAATAACAATAATAATAAAAGTCTTTATTTGCTTTGAAGTGGTGTACATGAAAGGTCTTATTATGTTATTTATTTTACATTTTCACCAACTTCATCAGTGCAACTCGTAGATATGAAAATTTTACAACAATATTGTAAGTAAATAATAAATAACTTATATCAAAATTAACTAACTTATAATGTAATAAATGAAAACGAATAACAATATAATCATTTTTCTTATACGTTTATACTTTTGCTCATTTGAATAACGATTACAGAAAATATATCATATTATTACACTAACTATATAATATAATATATATAAATATAATAATATTACACTCACTAAATATTAACAACCAGTGATGTCTACCTGATAGCTAACAATTATAAATAGTTAACTCTAGTAGTACATATTATAAACAAATAATATGAAAATAATAAAATAAACGAATTTAAAATGTAGAGTCATTTAACGGTATAAAATTGTTTCATTCACTTCTTTTATCATAAGTATAAAAAAGCAAACTAGCTGACAGATTTTCTTGAAGAATAGTCGCCTAATATCAAAGACGTTATTGGTGTGTCGTCAACCAGAATTTGAAATTTTAGACAATTTAAATCGAAAAATATTAGATAACTGTGCCTTGTACCGAATACGCTATGCTGAATATTTACCTACTCCTGAGTACGCTATATAGGCAGGAATAAATAAGATGGCACCTAGTCGAGCACCTCCCACTTCTCTCTTAACTCCTCATGGTTAAGATGTTAGTGACCAACAAACTGAAGAACTTCTTACGAGCTGCTGGCGGTTCTAGAAAGCGGATCTTCACACAAAGCTGCATATTCAATTATTTTTTATTACAAGGAGTCGTCACTTGGTGCAACTCTTTTGCACTTACTCCTACACATTTATTTGATTTCACTCCTTCTTTTTCGAAATATGTTTATTTTGTTTTTGTGTAATGTGTTCTAGAAAAGATTTTTCTGATGGTTAAATAAAACCGTGGTGCTCTCTGGACCAGACCATGATGGTGTTATGATATCAGCAAAAAACAGGTTAGGTGGTAGATCCCTACACGGACATGTTGCTGCACACCATTCTATCACCAGTGGCTTTGTTGGTAACGACACATTTTATCTATGCTCGTCTCTTATGAGTTGCAAGGCAGAAAAAAATGTACAATATTTTGGTATTTAAAAATTTTTTATTAGTGTTTTTTTTCCGTGTTGGTCCGGGCTCCTTTGCAGAATAGACCATCTGCCTTCCTACCGGGCAGCTCGTAAAATGCGAGCATAGGCTTACCATCACTATAACCGTGACATCCTACAAGGTTGTAGAGTTCAGTAGCGATTGTTACCACTGCCCAACATACTCTTGCCGCCATAACGTCCAATGCTTGCCGTTGACGGGTTCCGATTTTGAAGGGAAAGGTAGCCGGTAAACTTACTGTTGCTCGAGGCCTAACATCCCGCCTCAATTTGGCAACGCGCCATTACCACCTTTGGTGTCTCTAGGCGGCGTGAATTTCTTACTATCAGGAAATCCGTCTGCTTGTTTACCTTCCATTATCATAAAAAAACAACAAATCATTGAAACAAAGCAGTGTTTAGAAATAGTTTGGTTTACTAATAGAATTTTCAAAATTGCCTACCTACTTGTTTTTAACTAATATACAAAAATCGTGTAGTGGTTTCTAAACCGAAATTAAATTAAGTATTCAGATAACTTCAAAATATTTTTGAAGTGAAAACTTCTTTAGCGGCGTTGCACACTTTTTTGGAATGGGTAAAAACTTCTAAACTCGCGTCAGATCGAATATTCGTAAGACGGCGCAGGGCTCTTGCGCGAATGTTCGTGTTGTCATGTTTGTGTACGATAGCGCAATAAATGTATATTGTATTCTAAAACATAAATGATAGTATTATCATACTGATAATTAAAGCAATTTATGCAAAATTATTCCGTAACCATTCCAAAATATCAAAAATGCACAACTTTGATATTCAAGTTTTCACTCCTGCCGGCACTCCCGGAGTGCAACTCGTAGTTTTTTTTAAATTTATAGACATAGTTTAATTCCTCGTAACTGAATTTTTTGAAATAATAAAAAAAGTTCAGATAAATATTTTTTTTTTAGTGAAGCTTATGATCTATACCAGGGTTCTAGACCATCGTGGAGCAAAAGCAGGTGTCATTTAAAACAAATTCAAAACCTTTCTTCGAAAAGATGAAACCTAAACAAGTCGCGCGTGTAAAAATAAAGTAGACGACAATCAAAGCTGTATCTGGTGCGTAGATCTTCACACTCGTCTCCAGTCACTGGAATGCCATTATGTCGTTGAGGAGTCGCGAAAGTAATATTATGTTGAAACGTAGTACCTACCTGTTGCTTCTGTAGGTACTTTCAGAAGCCGCATCAAGCTCAAACCGATCAACCTCTCTTTATCTCTAATTACGTCTACTTGTCTATTTTTAATTCGCACTATGTGGTCTAGTGGTCTGGTGTTTGCCTTGGCTTCATGAGGTCCCGAGTTCTAATCCAGTGTCGGGCTATGAGATTTCTTATTTCAATTTTTTAATAAAAAGAACATACCTTGGCGATTTGGCGATGGCGATGATTGGCGATAAGGTTATCTATCCCAATATGGGCCTTAGTGTCTTTACAAATTCAAATTACACAAATTAATCCACCCTAAAAAAGGCCAGTAATAAGCTTATGTTATGATATTAGTCAACGATGTAAATACTTACCTAGATATACACTCATCAACTCTGTGATACTCCTGGTGTTGCGGATGTCCGTGGGCGGAGGTGATCACTTTCCATCAGGTGACCCACTTGCTCGTTTGCCTCCTCTTCTATGAAAAAAAATGCAATAACTACTGAACGGATTTGAATGGAACCTCACAGTAATATAGTTGAAACATCGGTGTAACACATAGACTACAATTTATAAATATTTAATAATGAAGCTTGAAATGTAATAAAGATAAGCACACATAAATACATTCAGTTCGTAACAAAAACGCTTACTCCTGTTGGAAATCGAACCTGAAGATCACTGTTGGCTTAATCTTGCACAATCCTCCCTCGACCAATGAGGTTTTTTTATGATATTGAAAGGCAAACAAGCAGACGGATTTCCTGATGGTAAGAAATTCATGCCGCCTAGAGATACCAAAGGTGGTAATGGTGCATTGCCAAACTGAGGCGGCGATTTTACGCCTCGAGCGAAAGTAAATGTACTAGTGAACTAATGAAAATGAACCCTAGTTTTTGTACTTTGGCGACATAGTGTTGAAGTTGAAGTCACTTTATGCATTTTTACTGAGTATGAACTATTTTAAAAGCAAACAAATACTGTCATCAAAATGTATTACGGGTAGCAGGAATGGGTAATCTAAAGCATTACCCGGGAAGCTGATGCACGGCCAAAAACTAAGCAAACAAACCAATTCCTTGGATTTTTAGTAACTTATTTTATTTATGTACCTTTTAAGAACTGTCAGGATAATACATTCAAATTCAAATAATTTATTTGAAAAGAGAGTTACAAATTCGGATGTTTTGATATAGTAAGAGAAGCTACAGCTTTGATCATTCTTTTTTTTTTGAAAGATAGCAAATTCCAATATAATTTTATCAACATCCTACTAGTAGTCTTTAAAACTACGCATCTGATTTTAATGCAGTCTCTTTTAATAAATATAGTCATTCAAAAGGAAGATTTGGATGTTTAATAACATAAAAGTTTGACCATTTGCACGAAGCTCGGAAGGGCTTTTAGTACTAAATAATGCATACATTTTAGTACTCATCAACAATAAGCGATTTTTGCACTTTAAGTATAACTTAGAAACCACAAATCAAATCATGCTCAAATTAATATGGGACTACCTCGGAATTACAACCTATTCTTTTTAAAAACGATATCAAAATCGGTTGGCTAGTCGCCGAGTAAACGTGTAGAAAACTTACAAAAAAATGGAATTGAAAACGTCCTCCTGTCAACCAACTCAAAAGGTTAATGAAACCAAGATAAAAGTCTAGTGAAATTAAAAAACGATGCTAGCAACACGACAGTCATTCCAAAATTGGTAGAAAACGAGGAAGACTTTGTGATTTTATCAAGCTAACAGTCAATGCCAAGGAATGTGGTCAGGTCAAGCACCTGGTTGTCATGATGGTAATTATAGCGAAAGGACAACGTCATATATCGCGGCATCGAGAAAGCAAGAGTGCGACAATTTCACGCTTCGAAACCGCACGCGCTTAACCTAAGCTCTAATGCTCAAGGGTAAAGTCTGCAGAAAACATTATATAGATTATACTTCTACCAAATTAGGACAAAACAAGACCACTGCTGGTAGAATGCAGCAACTTACCAGGCCATCGCCTTCCTTAGTCCTACTCCATAACTCTGTTATGCTCCGGTCCGAAGGGTAGACATGCCTCATAGGCCTAACACTTAGTCATAGGACATCGACATACCTATACCATCTATGGAGTCTATAGGCCACGATTGTCTCTAACCATCAGGGGAGAGAGAGAAGTTGAGAGTAGTCTTGGGTAATGAACATTGAGTATACATGCACACCAAAAGTTTTGCACTTCTAGCTAATCGGAACTATTTGAATTTCGAATGTATTATTTTTAAAACGTTGCAACCTTCTTAGTAATAAAAAAAACAATTGGCGGGAAATAATTAGTCAATTGTTTTTATTATCACACATTACGCAACGAAAATGGAATTAAGTCGAAAAGATTTTAGAACGATGATTTTTTATGATTTTAAAAGTTCTCTTTCTCCGCAAAACTGTGCCGCTCGTCTTCACAATTTTTTTGGGAGAGAAGCATCTTGTTTGAGCACCGTGAGGCGATGGTTTGCTTAATTTTAGAGAGGTCGAGTTTCTTTACATGACGAAATTTGTAAAGGGCGGCCTTTAACTGCCGTCAACGAAAATAATGTGGCTACTGTTAAGCCGTTAATTGAAGAAAACCCCCGGATTACCTATGAGACAATTGGAGAGCTATTGGGATTGGTATGAGCAATCTTCAGAAAATTTTACACGAAGAATTGAAAGTTTGGAAACTTTGTCGTTGTTGGATCCGTCATGAACTGACAGTGGAGCAAAAGCGGGCTCGCGTGGAATGGTGCTCACAGATGCTACTGAAGTACGACCACGGACATTCTAATGCTGTTTATGACATTGTCACAGGAGACGAAACGTGGATTTATTGTTTTGAACCCGAAAAAAAAACGCCAATCTTGTAAATGGGTGTTTGAAAATGAGAACAGATTAACAAAAGTGAGACAGTCGAGAAACGTTGGTAAAAAATGACCGCGCTTTTTTCTCAGGTACGGGTCCCATCTGTACAATTCTACTTGAAGATCAAAAGGGTGTTAATACCGAGTGTTATTCTACCATTTGTTTACCCCTGGGTGTTAAAAAAAGTTCGCGAAGGACGACCCAACAGCCGCATTGTCCTACACCATGACAACGCTTCTTCACACACGGCCAACAAAACAAAGTCATTTTTAACTTCCGAAAAAGTACATCTCGTCACTCATCCTGTGCATATCCCCGACCTCAAACCATTTGATTTCTGTATTTTCCCCAAAATCAAAGATTTGATGAGAGGTTTTACTTTTACCAACTCCGAAGACTTAATCGTCACGTAGAAAACAAGCTTTCAGATCTGTGGTCCTCCTGTTTTAAAAAATGGTTCGATCGCATGAAAAAATGTTTAAAATGTAAAGGAGATTATTTTGAAAAGCAATAAGCTTAACTTATAGTGTGACCTACGTATGTGTAACTAGAATTGCCAATATTAACTAAGCAATCAGTGTCAATAGAAATGAGAAAGTATAATTAATAGTTGATTGAACTTTCTAGACAAAAAATTATCAAAAACTGCATTGCTCTGTAACTGTGTGCACAATGTATCTGTAATAAAATGTTTTGTCAAAACGTTCATTTTAAGCGTGAATTAAAAAAATACAGTATTAATACTCAAACAAAAAAAGTCAGTATAGAAATCAATCAAACGATATGATACTGCAGAGAGTCGACACATGTCTAACTAGTAACACTCCTCTTTCTTCCTCGGTTGTTAAAAAAGCAAACGATAAAAGTTCAACCATCTTTGATAAATCACCATTGTTATACGTTCATATCAAAAACTCCTAAAAATGCACGTTATGGCACAGTAAAACCTCGAAGACAAAATCTTCCTAGTAAAACGTTAAAACTGAAGCTCCTTGAATAGTTAACGTTCATAGCAAAGCTTTCATAGTAAAGCCTGCTCAGCAAAGCCTTCATGGTAAGTCTTTACAATAAAACTCCTATACCAAACCCTATTGGTAGGGTTAAAAATGAAGCTATATTATAAACTATAGATGTAGTTACGTCTATGCTATAGACTAGAGGTTATACTCCTAACAAAGAACTGACATCGTTTCCAAATATTGGTGACCCTCTCTAATGTACTGATCTCTCTCTCCAATGACATAGCTAGATGGAAACGAAGTATCGGGCGCGACTGACGGAAGCGGAAAATAGCCGCAACTTACAGGATATCTAGATAATGACAGTTCATTGAGCCGTGCAAACCATCGGACGTATGTCGCGGACGTGACCTTGAGCGTACGGACGTCCAAAAGATATCTGACGCGCTGGATATATATGTCAGCCGAAAGCGTCCGCGGGCGGCATGTGCACTCTCATTAGTCGCGGCTATAAGACGCGTCAGTGAGCTGCAGCTGATAATATGTTTCCTGCTTTGTAGTCGAGCGTCACTGTGCTGCCAAGTGTCATCGGAAACCTTCTATGCTGACGCTATCAGGTAATGGCGGAGCGTGCACACAAATCTCGCCGAAATTGTCCTCGCACAATTTCCCGCCGCTTTCCACTATAGTTACGACACACTTGTTCAGTAATACGATTATCTAATCTAATTATATTTGAGCAATATCTGTCGGCAATATGGCCTAGTGTAGAGTTTTACTTCGAAGTAAAAAATAATGAGCTAAAAACTCTTGCCTTCTTTAGTTGTTTGAAAAGTTACGTAATACGTTGTTGGTGGTTAAACATGTTTGCGATAAGGATAATCAAATATATGTGTCTATATGTTTATTTACAATAAAAAAAATTTAGGCTAAATCAACCAGTTAAGTAATTAATAATACTAAAATTAGAAATTTTCTATAGCCCCCGTCAAAGCCCTTAAGTAATGTAAAAGAACCGTCCAGTACCATTTATTTTGGCATAACGTGTTAAATAAGAAGGTTTCAGGTTTTTTTTTATTATGAGCTTTGGTAAATACTTTTTATTGAAGATTTCACCAACTAAAGTTTTGGTGGTTCTGACGCCACCGAGAGAAAAGAGTCGCAGTTTTTTCGTAATTATATAATTTCGTGTAGGTACATATTGACCAAAATCGGTCAATTGTTTGGGATTTTGTACATTTTTTCTTCAGTTGTTCCAAGAAACATTTCATTATATATATTATTAGATGACCCAGCAAACTTCGTATCGCTTGACATTAATGCTTCGATAGTAGCGCAGTCTGCCGGATCCAATGTGAAACATTAAAAACGACTAAAATCAACGACTTCTTACAAATAAAAAAATAATGAAAAAACATTTTCTAGTGAATGAAATTATGAGTCTAAGCTATTCTCGAATCCCTTTGAACACACACAAAAGAAATCATCAAAATCACTCCAGTCGTCTAGGAGGAGTTCAGTGACAAACACACGACTTCAAGAATTATATATATTATGATATATAAAAAATGATATCAACTTCAGGTTAACTGAAGAAATCCTAGATTTTAAATAAGTATTTAAAAAAAAATGTTTTTTTCCGAATTTTTGCATACATCTCTACATTATCATGTTCGCTATAAATCGCCTGTACGTCTGTATATTTTTTATTTATTTAATTCCGTGAAAGTAACTGGTATCGATATACCTGTTTATACCTGGCAGCCCAAATAAATAATAGGTAAGCCAACTTTTACAACTTCTATACGTCTTACA
>NJDC01000260.1:249305-259920 GCA_002245475.1 Calephelis virginiensis | reverse complement strand
CACACACACACACACACACACACACACACACACACATACACACACACACACACACACACACACACACACACGCAAACAAACATGGTATTAATACTACATAATATATATTATGTAACTATATATATTTATAACTACAAAACTGATTATGTTTATGATGCTTTACATTTATTTTATTTTTCAATTTATATTAGATTTTCAATAATGTCTACATCTGGCTCGGGAAAATTGTAATTTTAGAAGGGCGGAGTCCTCTGGCACAGGCTTGTCATGCCTTAAAGATGACTCCTACCAATCATTGTAAAATGTTACTCCCTATTATTATTATTACACATTAAGACAAGACAATTTTTTTAATAAATTAACATTGTAACTTATATTGAAAAAGTATTTTTATCAAATAAAAAAATGTTTTTGTTATTGGATTAAAAAAGTATTACCTACTTCATACAAACTCACTAAATTACAAAGTTTTTTTTCTGTATAATGTTATTGGTGATAACTATCATATATGTAATACAAAATAAACAAACATCGAGACTTCTCTGTATCCTGTATTTATCCAAATTCCACTAGTTTAAGAAGTAAACCCAAAATATTCCAGATTTTATAAAAAGAGATAAAATTTTATATCTATCTATCTTCACGCCCATATCCCCGAAGAGGTGGGCAGAGGCACATCCATGACATCCATGACTAGCCGAAGGTACTAAGCTTCCACATTGTGATAGGTGGCAAGCCTTTCGCCAACCAGGCACACATTCAATCCCGACCAACATTTTTTTATTAGAAAAACAGAAAAAACCCATTTTCTTTTTGTTGCCCGACCCGGGACCTCATGCAGTCAAGTCCAACACCAGAACCACTAGATAACATGCTACATTTAAACAAAAAATAAATTTATGAAAAACTTTGTGTCCACAGTCAGATAAATTATCAATTAATCTTCCTTTTAGCAATCGGTTAATAAATGTATAATTTGATCCAAATTTCACAGTAAGGAATAAAATGATAAATGAATAAAATGTTAGGAGTAAATCTAAAAAATCACAGATTTTTATAATAAAGAGATATACTTAAGCAAAAAATAAATTTATAAAAGACTATTGTCAACAGTCAGATAAATTATAGATTAATCTTCCTTTTATCATTCGGTTAAAAGATGTAAGTACTTATAATAAGAACCAAATTCCACTGTAAGGAGTTCCAAGTGTAAGGAGTTAACCTATAAAATAAAAATCTGGCATATTTTAATGCCAGATCTGCATGATGCCAGATGACATATTTTAATGCCAGTAATATATTATCGATTAACCCTTCTTTTAGCAATCGGTTAAAAGATGTATAATCAGAACTATATTTCACTGTTAGGAGTTCCAAATGTAAGAAGTAAACCTAAATTATCCCAGATTTTTATAAAGTATCTTCACGCCCATATCCCCGAAGAGGTAGGCAGAGGTACAACCAAGGCACCCACGACTAGCCGAAGACACTAAGTCCCACAATGTGATAGGTGGCAAGCCTATCGCCAACCGGGCACATTTCCAATCCCGACCAACATTTTTTTATTAGAAAATTGGAAAAATCCAATTTTCTTTTTGTTGGCCGACCCAGGATTCGAACCCGGGACCTCATGCAGTCAAGTCCAACACCCGGACCGCTAGACCACAGAGGCGATTATATAATAAAAATAGATAATAGGCTTAAGAGATAAAAAGAGATAATAGGCTTAAGCAAAAAATAAATTAATAAAAAACTGTTGTCTACAGTCACATAAATTATCGATTAATCTTCCTTTTATCAATCGGTTAAAAGATGTATAATAAGAGAAGGACCACCTACTCCTGCACATTAAAACTCTATTTATATTCAAAACGAGCACTGCAAGAAGCCACTACGAAATCAAGCGAATAACTTTATAATTGTGAATTAAAATAAAAAGGGGTTAGCCGGAAACCGGATATTGCCTTCCGTGGCGACCCTCTGCTTCCGCTGAATTTTTTATGTTGGCAATTGTGGATTCCAATTATATCTTTAAAATTATATGCATTGGATTATCAAGTAATCAGATTTTAATGTTGTCATTTCAAGGTTAGAATTTGATTTTTGGCTTAAGTTGACTTCATTAAGTGCCGTGATTTACGATCGCACTCAGAGACCTCAATTACCTATCTTTTAATTAGTCACTAACGGCCAATATTAATAACCTATCTACAGATAAAGATAGACCTTCTAGAGTTTTGTTGCCAAGATATTTTTGTTAATTATTGTAAAATAACAGCGGTTAGCTGGCAACTGATCTAAAGTAACACGATCTCTTATCTGAGGTAGGTTATTAGCTTTGGCTGTAAATCGACAATTTCTATACAAAATTGTGTCTAACGACCGCGCTCAGAGACGTCAATAAACATTTAATCTATCATTAAGTCACAGTTAATAATAGTTTTTTTTTTATAGAAATAGTTGGTATAGAGTTTGTAGTCGCTTCTGTGGTCTAGCGGTTCAGTTGTTGGACTTGACTGCATGAGGTGCCGGATTCGAATCCCGAGTCGGGAATTTTCTAATAAAAAAAACGTTGCTCGCGATTGGATATGTGCCCGGTTGGCATTAGACTTGCCACCTATCACATTGTGGGACTTGGTATCTTTGGCTAATCGTGGATGCCCTGGTTGTGCCTCTGCCAACCTTTTCGGGGATATGGGCGTAAATATACTTTTTTTTTCAAATCAATGAAAATATCAACTTAATAACTGATTAAAAGATAATTTACGTTTCTGAGTACGGACCTGTCCTATATTTAAGTTTCTTTCTAAAATCGGAACTGAATTACGGACATGGACAATGATATAGTAAATGTTAATTGGTGTCTCTGAGTGTGGCCGTTAGACTAACCTGTACAGTTTTGCGGCATCTAATCTGTAGGGTTACTCTTGAATCTCGATTTCATGCAAAATTCGAAATTGGAATCGGATATGTACGTACTCTTGAACACAGTCGTAGCAGCTTATTACCATTTAGTTCGAAAAAAACTCAACGAATCCGATAAAATTATTTACTGCTCATTATTAACTTAATGTTATTAATTGCTAGTACTGTGTCCAAAAATGACAAATCGGGATTTAAGACCTTACTAATTGTTGGCATACCTCCAATTTATCTATCCCGGCCACAATAACGTCATTGTTGTGTTCCGGTTTTAAGAGTAAGCTAGCTAGAACGGCACTTACGGTAGCAAGAGCCTTGAGACCCCAGTCTCATTTGGAAACGCAACTTAAACATCTTTAGTGTTTCTGAAAAAAAAACGTACTAAATTTTAAAATGTTCTATAACAGCGAAGCATCAAGATCGCATCAGTTTTCTAACAAAGAAATTCACGTTGAAATCACAAATGCTCTCTCTCCTCTTTCCCCCCCTCTCTCTCTTTTACACACACGAAGAAATTCGAAAATAGCTATTCTTGAATTTCCAACCTGATTCTGAAGTGTTAGGCTTGTTACCATTAATTTTGCTGGACAGGTAGCTCTATTGTTTTCCTTAGGTTGCAAAAAAAAAATTACCTACCAAACTAATTTTAAGTAGCTATGATAAAACTACAGCTTCGTTATTGTTTCATCTATGTAAACAATTAATATTCTTTATTAATTATACCTTTAGAATAAGTAGGTGCTTAGCCAGTAGCGGTTTTAATAATAGCAGCGCCCTAGGCCTAATTTATACGGCGCCCCCTACGCTGTTCAAAACCACACTAAATGGTAAATAATACATAGCGTACAGGATCTGCCGCCCCATTACATCTTGGCACCCTGGGCGGTTGCCCAAACGCGCCATACCCAAACGTTGTCCCTGTGCCTAGCAGTATAATAGTTAATTAAAATTGGTTCATGATTCATATAGTGTCTAATAAAAGCGCTAAGGCTTCTTCTTCGTACTAATATTATAAATGAGAAAGTTAGTGAGGATGGATGCAACAGATGGATGTTAAGAGTAACCATTCTTTCATGTAAAAATTGCTGACCGCTTCTGACGAAACTTCAGAGTAATATACCTAACTCATACATCAGTAATAAAATAGATATTAATACCTAAATACCTAACACTAAGTCTACCTACAATTTTAAACCTCTTTTCACCTATGCGCCATGTCATATGTAAAAGACTTTGTATGATTTGGCGCATAGGCAAACTCTCGGGTAAAAGCTAGTTAATTAAAATAAAGAAGATGCCGTCAAATTGATAAAATCCTGTTGTGGGAGTAGATTTTAAATGTAGTAGGTCAATGCATACGAATGAGCCCCTAAATTTTATCTAATAGCATTTGCACATAGACATATTTTTAATTTTTATGTAAGGGGTTTTGATAGTCAATAAGGAATTCGAACCCGGGACCTCAAGAAGTCAAGTCCTGAGGTAGCTGGTAAACTTACTTTTGCTCTAGGCCTAAAATCCCGGCCTCAGGTTGGCAACGCACCATTACCACCTTTGGTGTCTTTAAGCGGCGTGAATTTGAATTTCTTAGCATCAGGAAATACGTCTGCTTGTTTGCCTTTCATTATCATAAAAAAACCTAGCTGATTTGCAGGAA
The DNA here is from genome assembly GCA_002245475.1 of Calephelis virginiensis. Classification (NCBI taxonomy): domain Eukaryota; kingdom Metazoa; phylum Arthropoda; class Insecta; order Lepidoptera; family Riodinidae; genus Calephelis; species Calephelis virginiensis. Next base: position 255,341 of record NJDC01000260.1, on the reverse strand, counting down.
TCCTGACACACGGCACTCGATAGGTACAATCTGCCTACCCCACAAGAAACTTGGTAAAAGTATAAAATTGAATTCGCGAAACAACGCTTGCCCAAGGTCCTATTATCTTCCAGATTCCGATTGACTCTATTCTTATCTTGTCATTTATGTATTAATTAATCGTCTCTGTGGTCAAGCTGGTCCGGTTGTTGGTTTAACTTCATGAGGTCCCAGGATCGATCCCCGAGTCAGGCAACAAAAAGAAATCAATCTTCTAATAAAACAACGTTGCCCGGTATTTAATAAGCGCCAGGTAAGCGATAGGTATGCTATCTCATTGTGGAACTTTCTAGTCTTTGGCTAGTCGTGTATTCCCTGGATGTACCTCTGCCTAACTCTTCAGGGATAAGGGCATGCAGATTATTTTTTATTAATGTATGATTTACTTTCAAAGTAAACAACTATCAATTATTCGATTAATTTAGAACAAATTTATGCCCAATATTCGCAATTATCGCTGCTAGATTGTTTCTTGTTGCAGAGTCTAGAAAGTTCCAGAGTTTTATCTATTATCTTCATCAGACTCTTACATATTATACCTTAAATCTTTACCCACGAATATTGCAATTCAGTGAAGAAAATCCCATAAAATCGGATAAGTACTTTGGAGTTGATACTGAACATGCAAACATACATACGGGTCGATAGAGAACCTCCTTTTTTTATTAAACGGCAGCTCATTAGTCAATGGCGATTATTTTGAAATTTTTGGGAATTACGTTCCACAATAGCAAATGTCAGATTTTCTTAATAATTAAAAAAATAGAAAATTGTTCTTTATTTTTTGGAACACAAAACAACTCGTCATTCCAGCAGTGTTGCAAGAATAGCTAACCATAAATTTCCAAAAATAAGTGAGAAAATTTCTTTTTTAATTAACCCTTTGGGCTCTGGGTTTATTCACACTTTGTGAGCTGACTGAAAATTGCTGAACAGCATACTACTGCCAGTGTTCTAGTTAGTAATAATCCCTTTTCTAACTAGAATCCTTAGTACTAACTAGAACATGATTACTAATTAGAACTGGCAGTAGTATGCTGTTCAGCAATTTGGTAGTAGCAGGTAGTAGTAATGCGTGAATACACAGGGTTAGGATTCCCCTGCCTGTTGCTGCCCTAATGACACTGTCATGTTCCGATCCACAAGGTAGACACAATAGCACATATAAGTGAAAGGTAGTAAGTAATAAATATTACCACTTTATTATTTTTCACTTTTTAGTGTTGAAGTCGGTTTTAATTAACATACCTAGTTATTTTTATTTAATACTTTTTAAGTAGTTATTTCCAGATATGATTAAATTTAATAAAAATAAACATCGGGAAAGGTGAAAATAAGTAAAAGATGCTCATAAAATAAAAACTAATGGGCCTACCTGAATCAAATTTTTGTGGGACCAATTCGAAACTATTCCGCATCAAACAAAATAAGAATCACGTAAATCGGTTCAGAAACAACGGAGAAATCGGTGTACATACATAAAAAAAATACCCGCCAAATTGATAACCTCTTCGTTTTTTTTAGACTCGGTTAAAAAAAGCAAGATGACTATATTGAATAGTTTCCATTCTTGACACTTGGTGAAACTCCATTGTGTATTATATACTATTTATAGAGAAAAACACTTGCACTGGTTTACTTAATATATATTTTTTTACAAGTACCGACCTAAGATCAAAATATCCCACAGCCAAATTTTCGTATTCTGGTTGTTAACTGTTAGTTAGCTCACAATAAGTTGACATAGCCCTAAATATGCTGTCAAAGCGAAACCGGTTGGATAATATTGTCACAGTTTTTCAAAAATCAAAAAATATAAGAATTATTTTTTTTGAATGTGTTGCCAATTAACAACAAAACAATGTCGCGGTTTTTACAACTTCACCGGGCTTTGTGGGCCGAGCAGAGAGCTCAGTCCGCGACAACATTGTTTAGATGGATTGGAAATATATGAAGTGAAACAATGCAAGTGTTTTTTCATACACATATAAAAATGACTAAGTGTAGAGCCATTTTACTTTTTTGGCCAAAATTTAGTGTCATTTGTTCTCTATATAAATTTTAAAACAGTGATAAAGATACACTAAATGTGGTTGGAGTCAAATAAAAAATAAAGGTACACAAAAAATTTAGATCTAATATATGGTTTTGTTTTTTGTGTTATTCTTATGTCAAACTTATTAACCTACTAGATGCTATCTGCGGCTTCGCCCGCGTTTTCACAGAAACCCGGTGTGCGATCGGGATTAAAAATAGCCTATATGTTAATCCAGGTCACAATCTATCTGTCATCCAAATTTCAGACAAATCCGTTCAGCCATTGGAGCGTGAAAGAGTAACAAACATCCATACATCCATACTTACAAACTTTCGAATTTATAATATTATAATAGGATGTTGTCGATAGGAAGATACCCGTATATGAAGCATCTTGTCATCAGATGCGTTTATCGCATTATAAATATGTAAATATTTTTTTCATTTCATTTAATAAATGGATATTCTACATTTATTGATCTTTTTTAATAAAAAAAGATAAAATGTATATAAATAATCAAAATATGTCGTCGGCTGGCGATAGGCTTTTGAGACTTAGTGTCTTTTGACTAGTCGTGGGTGCCTTGGTTGTGCCTCTGCCTACCTCTTCGGGGATATGACAATAGACCAATTATAGAGGTTCTAGGTTGTTGTAAATATTGGTTTGCATTAGTACGGGTCGTAGATATCTTCCCATGTTCCGTTTCCTCCAAGGTTACCTTTGTTAGAAGCCGCGTTTTCAAACGTGTAGAACGTCTTTCAACCTAATTTCACGTATGCTTCAAATACGACTTAAAATCGACTCGATATCGATATCGACTTAAATATCTTCATATCTAAGGAGATACCTTTAGGTCTATTTAGTTGCTAATTAATTAATTAGCAACTTAATAGACCTACATTTTATTACTTAATTGCCTATTAATACTCTTCATCGTGGTGGAAAACTCTTCGTGTAATTCCACTGTATATTTTCTTTTTTTTTCTTATGATATTAGAAGGCAAACAAGCAGATGGATTTCCTGGTAAGGAATTCACGCCGCCTAGAGACACCAAATTTGGTAAAGGTGCGTTGCCAACCTGAGGCCGGGATGTTAGGCCTCTAGCAATAGTAGGTAAGCTTATCGACTACCTTACCCTCCGAACCGGAACACGTCAACGGTAGGCGCTGACGTTGTGGCGGCAGGAATAGGTAAGGCGGTGGTACCAATCCGTACGAGCCGCTGCGAAACTCTACCACCTCGTGAGATGTCACGGTGTTAGTGACGGTAAGCCTATGCTCGTCTTTGCTGCTGCGGCAGGAAGGCAGGTGGTCTATTCTGTAAAGGAGCCCAGACCAACATGGGGATTTTTTTCTAAATAATTACTCTTTTATGTGGTGGTAGAACGATGTGTAGGAGTTTACCCGGGTTGCAATCTACCGTCTTACTATTCCTGCCGCCATAGCGTAGGGTAGCTGGTAGATTTACATTATAGGCCTGTAGAGTTACTCTTTGATTTCGATATAATGCGAATTGGAAATTGGAATCGTATATGACATATTAGGAACTTTTAAACACAAAACTATTGGGCTATTTACATATAGTTCGAAACAAAATTCAACGAATCCAATAAAATAACTTACTGTTTTAATTAACTTAATTAAAAGTAGGTACCTAAAATGACATACTCGATTCCAATTTCCAATATTGGCTTATATGAGCTTCGAAAGTAACTCTCCTGGCCTAGCGACGCACCTGTAACATATATTATGATGTGTTGGCATGTGCTTGTTCATCTTAGTTCATCTGGTATTCGAGTTGAAAATCAAATATAGAAAGAAATTTCTTTCTATGCCTGGCAACACGATAAGGACATTTCACAACCTGCGCTAGGCGTATATTAATATTATAAAACCTTTATTTTATAATTTTCTAAAGTTACATTTATCGAAATCTTGTGAAAATTGTTCGATTTTATGATATTTAATGCAAATTCAAATGTCAAAGGTTCAAATGTCTTTGACAGAATTTAAGAATAATTTAGATAAAATAACAATTAGTGTATTACTATACAGTGTAGTGATTGTTGTTATAAAAGTGATTAATAAATAAGAAGTATTAAATAAAACATAAACAAAAGAGATGGAACATTTTAGACATGTCAGATCAGTGCAAATTGTGATGTTTTTAATCAAAGTTCTCAGAGAATATACTGCCTTATTCATAAAAAGTAGTTAAATAACCTCCTAAACATTGCTTAACTAATCATTTGCAGGCTTATTCATAAACGTTGTTTAACTTTTAATCATCAATTTAAATCATGTTTAATTTTTTTATATTCATAAACGCTATTTCGAGTTAATCATTTGTTTGAATATACTCTTAAATAGCTGTCACTTTAAACAACCTCGGACCCTTGTTTAAAACCTTAATCAACAAAATGGCTGACTAAATTTCAAACAGCTGATTTTATATGCATTGACAAAATGCAACAAATACAGACAGCTGTTTAAGAGTATATTTAAACAAATAAATAACTCTAAATAGCGTTTATGAATAAACATTTTTCTTAACATTATTTAAATTGGTGATTAAAAGTTAAACAATGTTTATGAATAAGCCTGATAATCACTACGTTTTAAGAGACTTAGTACTTTAAGAAAACAATCAGAGCGCACTACACTATGTTACCAACGAAACGTAAAACGACACGTAAACGTCAGTTTTGTCACAAGTACCAATCTTACAGATGAAATAGGGCTGCTGAGCATGGTATTAATTTTTATCGATATCAATAAAATATAAGCGATAGGTGCTGGTGGCATACGTTCTCGTAAATTATTTATTTTATCCGTATTAGATCGGACTTGTGTTCACATTTGAATACAACGTATAGTGTGTACTGGATTGAACCAAGTTGGACAAATATGATCAAAAAAGACTTAATCATGTATATTTAATATACTTACAAAGAAATAAAGAAATGTCGACAATTGATCACAGACGAGACTTTGGTAAGAGAATAATATTTAAAATGCAAAATACAAAGTTTTTATTATTTCAGTTTCAGTCGAATAAGAAAAATACAATATTTTAATCACATTTTCCGTATAGTTTTTAAATGTGACTGTGTGTATTTTAAAACCCACGATCGGGCTATAACACAGCCTTTCAGAAGATCTGAGTAATAAAATTCAACGAGTTTTCCATCTTACTCATGTTTCTAAAATATAATTATTATTAGTGTATGAAACAAATCATCTAAAGCATTTTTATCAGCTTATTTTTCTTTGAACTTCTAGCGAAATTTTACAAAATTAATAATTTATTTTTTGTACATTTATTTAATTTACTTAAAGGTCCAACATGTGATGGGGTAATTTATTATAAAAAAAGTATACATTGGCTACTAATTATTTTACGTGGAGACGATATATATGCACGGCAGGATTGGTTTTGTTCATTGTGTTAACAGAGTGTTGGTAAATCACAAGTTTTCTTAAAACGAACTATGTTCTTTCCGACGTCACTACAATGAAATTATCTATTTCATTCACTCTTTCTACGTGGGAAAAGAAATAGTTATAAGAAAACTATTAACAAAATTATAATGTCAAAGAATTTGTTTTAAAGTAAATTCTCCATCAATAACATTACCAATGTATCTAGGTTCCACGAAAACCTTTGCTTTCGGAGTGTGTGTGTGTGTGTGTGTGTGTGTGTGTACCACATACATATTTATGTATATGCAGTTTTTCTTTGGGATTTATTAATATAAAATCATTATTAAATTCCCTATCTCAAAACCCACTGTCGGCATCTGAAAATATGGTAAAACAAATTTTAAGACATACTGCTAAAGCCAAATGAAAAAAGTATCTTCACGCCCATATCCCCGAAGAGCTAGGCAGAGGTACAACCAAGGCACCCACGACTAGCCGAAGACACTAAGTCCCACAATGTGATAGGTGGCAAGCCT
>NJDC01000260.1:230930-247186 GCA_002245475.1 Calephelis virginiensis | reverse complement strand
ATATACTCTTAAATAGCTGTCACTTTAAACAACCTCGGACCCTTGTTTAAAACCTTAATCAACAAAATGGCTGACTAAATTTCAAACAGCTGATTTTATATGCAATGACCAAATACAACAAATACAGACAGCTGTTTAAGAGTATGTTAAAACAAATGAATAACTCTAAATAGCGTTTATGAATAAACATTTTTTTTAACATTATTTAAATTGGTGATTAAAAGTTGAACAATGTTTATGAATAAGCCTGATAATCACTACTTTTAAGAGACGGGACTTAGTACTTTAAGAAAACAATCAATGCGCACTACTATGTTACCAACGAAACGTAAAACGACACGTAAACGTCAGTTTTGTCACAAGTACCAATCTTACAGATGAAATAGGGCTGATGAGCATGGTATTATTTTTTATCGATATCGATAAAATATAAGCGATAGGTGCTGGTGACATACAAATTACGTTCTCGTAAATTTATTTTATCCGTATTAGATCGGACTTGTGTTCACATTTGAATCCAACGTATAGTGTGTACTGGATTGAACCAAGTTGGGCAAAAATGATCACAAAAGACTTAATCGTGTATATTTAATATACTTACAAAGAAATAAAGAAATGTCGACAATTGATCACAGACGAGACTTTTGTAAGAGAATAATATTTCAAATGCAAAATACAAAGTTTTTATTATTTCAGTTTCAAGTTTTTTTTTTTGTTTCAAATTATTTACATATTTTTTCGAAACAAGCTATCATCGGTTCCAATTTTATTTTTGCAGTCGAATAAGAAAAATACAATATTTTAATCACATTTTCCGTACAATTTTTAAATGTGACTGTGTGTATTTTAAAACCCACAATCGGGCTATAACACCGCCTCTCAGAAGATCTGAGTAATAAAATTCAACGAGTTTTTATCTTACTCATGTTTCTAAAATAAAATTATTACTGTATGAAACAAATTATCTAAAGCATTTTTATCAGCTTATTTTTCTTTGAACTTCTAACGACATTTTACAAAATTAATAATTTATTTTTTGTACATTTATTTAATTTACTTAAAGGTCCAACATGTGATCGGGTAATTTATTGTAAAAAAAGTATACATTGGCTACTAATTATTTTACGTGGAGACGATATATATGCACGGCAGGATTGGTTTTGTTCATTGTGTTTACAGAGTGTTGGTAAATCACAAGTTTTCTTAAAACGAACTTATGTTCTTTCCGACGTTACTACAATGACAATATCTATTTCATTCACTCTTTCTACGTGGGAAAAGAAATAGTTATAAGAAAACTATTAACAAATTTATAATGTCAAAGAATTTGACTAATAATGTATCTAGGTTCCACGAAAACCTTTGCTTTCGGAGTGTGTGTGTGTGTGTGTGTACCACATACATATTTATGTATGCAGTTTTTCTTTGGGATTTATTAAAATAAAATCATTATTAAATTCCCTATCTCAAAACCCACTGTCGGCATCTGAAAACATGGTAAAACAAATTTTAAGACATACTGCTAAAACCAAATGAAAAAATTATCTTCACGCCCATATCCCCGAAAAGGTCGGCAGAGGTACAACCAAGGCACCCACGACTAGCCGAAGACACTAAGTCCCACAATGTGATAGGTGGCAAGCCTATCGCCAACCGGGCACATTTACAATCCCGACCAACATTTTTTTTAATTCGAAAATTGGAAAAACCCAATTTTCTTTTTGTTGGCCAACCCGGGATTCGAACCCGGGACCTCATGCAGTCAAGTCCAACACCCGGACCGCTAAACCACAGAGGCGATTAAAACCAAATGAAAGAAGCTATAATTCGGTACCTAATTTATTTTCCTCCTAATACGGGGATTATAATATATGAACAGCAAATAAATAATGACAATTATTCGTTATTCGTCATTACAATAAATTTTGTCCATTCTGTTTAGCAATAAATTTTATTGTAATTACTATAATAGATAATATTTTGTATCGATTATGGAAGTACAACACTACTACTCAATACAAATAAAATTGTATGTAAAATTAATTAAGAAAATTCATTCTGTATGGCTTATTTTCCGTTTTAATATAGAAAATATTATATAATTAATTGCTTACCGGGCCTACCAATAGAAATGTTGTCAAAAATTTATTTTTCGTGGTTTATTCGACTCTCTCGATATCTACGAATTTCGCACGTAATAAACCATGTTTTGTTGGCATTTCAAAACAACAAATTCTGTTAAAGTTATTAAACAAACACAAACATAAAAAGCTTCACACTCAAGTTTTTTATGAAAATTTCAAAATTTTTAATCAAATTACATTGTTTTGACAATCAAACTTACTCACCATTACCCACCAAATGACCACAGACCAATGAGTAAAGTAACTGTCCTTAAAGGAACCATAGACTAGTAAGAGAACTACATGTTCAAAGGCAATAATTGTCTTTGAGGAAAAGAGAAACCGCAAACAGAGAGTGAGATAACAATATCCTCCATTATTTTCGGTGCAAAGTTTTTTTTTTGTTTTCACTTTCGCTAGATTGGTCCTCTGAGTGACAGATTCAACGTCTTTAGATTAAATGTAGTGCACAGACTAATCTGACAGCACCAAAAGTATTTTGTCCCTTTCTATTACTTTCGTTGAAAGAAGACAGCTATAACTTAAAAATAGTTTAGTGGGTGCCCAACAAAACTACTACCAATCTGTGACTAACACGATTAAAACGACTCTTCGTCTTAAAATAATTTACTCCTAGCGGAACTACTCGTAGTAGGGTGTTGTCATGTTATAGACGGTGGCGCCCTCATTTTTGTATACTCTATTTGATGATCTGTGCCATGCGTTGTGACATCGTCTTTCATTTCACTCGTTTGAATAAAATACGTGGGTTAGTTTTAAGATACAAAATAAAACCAGAAGGATTAAATTAACATCAATAAATATTTTTTTATTTATCGCTTTTATTCTGGAGTGTGGCTTTACATACGTAGCCTTTGAGAGCCAGCACCCCTCTACACTTTATGTGCACCTGGTACCTGGCGCACCAGTCCAGGTTGTTGCAACCGATGCCTGCGTCCGATAGAGTTTTTACTGCGGCTATTGATAGGAGATCTGAAAATAAATAATTTAAAATTATTAAGATATGTCTTTGAAAAGCACAAAAAGACATCATATTCTTTAAAAAATCGAAGACCGTATACCATTCGAAAAAGGCATTTCCTTGTCAATATTATGCAAGCATTTCCATGACATACAAATAACACGTGTAAATAAATCTATAGACATAATAAAACTGTACAAGGGTAAATTCTGTACATCCTACAAGTATTATAAATATGAATAATCGAATAAAACACGTCAATGATCTAGTAAGATGTCACGGTGATAGTGACGGTAAGCCTATGTTCGCCTTTTACGAAATGCCTGGCCTATTCTGCAAAGAAGCCTGTACCAACACGGGGAAATGTCGTCAAAATAGACGAAAATTTATGTATTAATTAGAATAACTCAAAAAGCACTAGTCGGATCGAGATAAAATTAATATGGGAGGTCGCCGAAATTATGACCTAGCTTTTAAAAAAATAATCATCTAACATACAAAAAAAAAACATCTACAGTCAAATCGAGATCTTCCTTTTCTGTAGTCGGTTAAAACAAAATGTATAGTGAGACTCACCCGGCGGATCAGCGTGCGTGAGAAGCTGCACGTCGTTGGCGCGGCAGAAGGCGTGCAGCGCGGGGGGCACGACGCAGCAGGAGGCGAGGTTGATCTGCGCGATGGTGGGCTTCACCCCCGCCCACGCGTGCAGCCGCCGCAGGCAACCGTCGCCCACGTCCGCCACGCCCAGCTGCGTCACGCGGCCTGCAACCATACCATGGATCTTACACTCAAACACACAAACATACATATATTTAACAAGTAGGGAAGTATCTTTACACGAATATCTCCGAAGAGGTAGGACATAGACAGATCCAGGGCGCCCAAGACCAGCCGAAGGCATTAAGTGTCACAATGTGGTTGGTGGTAAGCCTAACGCCAACCGGGCACATATCCAATCCCAAGCAACATATTATTGGAGTTTACTCCTTAAGAAACGATTGGAGTTACAAGGCCCGGTACGGAAATTTTATGAGGAGTAAAATCAAGTGTAACACAAAAAGTTAAGGCGTTATGTAGAAAGAGACAAACATATGTAAGTCGTACCGCTTCAGTCCTTCAGAATTTTTTTTCTCCTTCAGGAATGACGATCTCGCCCGAACAAAAGTCAAGTCGCCCCGAGCGGGTCGTCATTCGGCTCCGCCACAGTCGAGTTACGTATGACATTGACATTACGTCGAATAATTTAAAACGCAGTCTACTTGTTATCTATATTATTTTGTAACATACTTTATGTAATACGCTTTATTGAAGTAATATAAATAATCCGAATAATTACAGATATATGTTTGTTTCTCTTATCATTTTAGCAGATGCGTTCATTTACCCTTTTTTTCTATTCGATATATATCATAATTATTGTTCGTAAGGAGTAAACTCCAATCGTGCGTCGTAGCTGACACACACACACACTTTTTTTTATTAGAAAATTGAGAAAAACTACATTTTCTTGTTTATTGCCCGACCCGGAAAACGAGCCCGGGACCTCGTGAAATCAAGTCCAACATTCGGACTGCTAGACCACAGAGGCGATTACGTACATTAATGTATTAATATAGTAATGCTAGGTATATGTCTTGTAATGTATAGTAAAAAGTGTTATTGCGTGGTAGTAGCCAGTAGAAGCAGAAGATGATGAAAATCGTTAATTTCACATAGATATCAAAGGCACTTGTGACGCGTACTAAAAACAACCACTGGATGCGCGGAGCGCAGCATGACCACACTAAAAACATCCGGCAAAAGAATCTCAGCGGATTTGTCTTTTTTTTACACATTTTATAACATGTACACAATAATAAAATCATTAATACATCGTACATTATATTTGAAAGAGATTGGCATGAATAGCAATCAATTCCTAGAACTCTATATGGTATAATAACATTTTTGTATATTTTTTAAATTAATTAATTGCAAAGTATTTCAGTAAGTTTACTCTGTGGCGACAAGACACAACTAGCATCCTCCACATTAAATATTCGTATCATACAAAAACGTCAGTCATTTTTGTTTTTGGAAAGGACTAATGTGTTGCCAACCTCACGATTTTTTTTTTCGAAATGACTACTGTTGTGTACGTCTATTGACTTTAACAACGTCACCGGGCTAGTGGGCGAGCAGAGTGCTCAGCCAGAGATTGAATTTTGGGCCTGGGACCCCCTCCCTAAGGGTGTCTCCTGTGAGACCCTACCTCGGCTTAGGGTGGGATCTTGGTTCGTTTCGGAAGAGGATATCGTGGCTGTGACGATTTTTACACCACCACCGGTCTTGAGTAAGTCAGTAAAATGTCAACCTAGTCAGTAAATGTCCCTACGTATGGATGTGGATCCATCCGCATTCGCATAAATATCTGGTTTGTCAATCTTTCATCTGTCATTCTTTCCAGATGAAAAAAAACCAATGAAGTATGCCCATTCTCATTTTAACATCAACACTTTTTTCAATCCCACTCTTTCTCGGATCGTACTATTGCGAATGCGGTCAGCGAGTGTTACGCCACAGGTTTTTCGTAGCGTTCTCGTTTCGTCCACTTGGTCTAACTTCCATGCTTTTTTGACACATTATAATAAATACTGACGTCTATAACATTATATCACTTCAGGCAGGATTTGAGCCTACGACCTTTGTCTCTCTTTGTCGGGAAAACAAATACAATCAAAATGTTTCTAAGCACCATTACTCCAATTCTACTAGAAGTGTACGATTGAGGCTTTTTTGCGTGTACCGTAAGGTTGTGTTTAAGAGTATATTTTTTTTGTCCTAACAAATGCCTACCTTTTTTCACATAATCCTCTAAAACCGCCCATAATACTTTGATCCCAGGTAAAATTGCTTCACACTTTTTAGCATCTGCTTCGCTATCAGCATCTACTTCTGTACTTGATACGCGACCTGAAAATATATTAAAATGTTTTTAGTTTCTTTCTAAACAGTTTGCGCGTTGATTTTGGAATCGTTTGAATCGTAAAAAGCTTGTAAAGTTTATTTGTCCCTCAACACTTCTGCAAAGCTCTTACATATCTGGGAAACTCTTTTACATCTGAATAAAACTCATAAATTTACGTACGTAAAGAACTGTCATTTGTGACCCAGATCCGATATGAAAGGTACATTTCCAAGTTTTTTTTTGTTATTTTGAATATAACAAAAATATACTACTGTTATAATTAAAAAACAGTGGCTAATAATATGAGTTTTGGCGCCATCGAGAGAAAAGATTTTCACATAATTATTGAATTTTGTGTTGATATTAAGTGAAATTAGTCAATTTTGGTGGCATTTTATACAATAATTTTGTTCAGTGTAAGTGCACAAATGAAATAATCATGAAGAAATTTGCGTATCGTGTATTTCCTCGTTGCCGCCAAATCTTATTACATGAGCTTGAGTAATGAGGCCACCGCTTTACCCAAGAGCCTGACATGACTTACTGGCGACTTATGACTGATGACTAATTATTATTGATTAAAATTGATATCAAATTTCTACTTGACTAATGGCAAAATACTAACATGAAGGTCAAAACCTAAAGAAAAGAAGAAGAACACTAAATATTGCCCTTTGATTTTTAGGAGTCATAAAAAAAATGTTCCATATTTTACTTTCAAAACCCTAAATTAAAATAAATGGTATCTAGATGATATTAAGATGGCGCTTTTAAACTTCAATTATTCAATATGTAATGTAACTACATATTATATGATAAACGTATATTCTTGAAGAATGAAAGAGTGAGATAGCACGATTCGTTTCTGTTACTTGTTTCGAAGCAGTTGTTAATGTTTTCAGCAAGATCTTAAAACATTGATAACATTAAAAATGTAGAACATAAAACAAGCAAAAGCACATATATTCTCCCGGATATAGGATATATCGGAATACTATACCTATTTCTATACCAATGTTTTAGCTCTAATGATACTTGAATTTTGATGGCTGTCTGTTTTGTATTTTTATCGATTTCATGTCATTTTAAATGGATATAATTGCTATTAATTTTAAAACATCCCCTCGTGGTCTAGCGGATCAGTTGTTGGACTTGACTGCATGAGGTCCCGGGTTCGAATCCCGGGTCGGGCAACAAAACGAAAATTGGGTTTTTCCAATTTTCTAATAAAAAAATGTTGCTCGGGATAGGATTTGTGCCCGGTTGACGATGGGCTTGCCACCTATCACATTGTGGGACTTAGTAACTTCGGCTAGTCGTGGGTGCCCTGGTTGTGCCTCTGTCTACCTTTTCGGGGACATGGGCGTGAAGATACTTTTTTTTTAATTTTAAAAACAATAATTTTGACATATTTTTCCTTAATAAAATCACTTAACAACAAATAGGTGTTAACCGCTGATATTTAAAATACCGTTACTATATTTTTGTTATATCTAATATCACAAAAAAATATGAGATGCATTTCTTTTGTGTTGGGCCAGGGTAAATTTTCTATGAGCCGTGACAGTTCCTCTTCATAAACAATTTAAAATTTATGGATTGCTCCAAAATTTATGGATAAACTAAACTAAAGCAAAATTCCAAAACATATGAATAGCTTCAAAATTTACGAAGAATTCCAATATGTATGGTTATAACTCCTTAAAGAAAAAAAGGAAAGCTCTAAAATTTATCGATATCTGATAAATTTTTGAGCAACTAGAAAGCTATTATGGAAACTATTCATGGAAAACTAGTATATTATACTTATATTTCATGGATAACTCTTAAATTTGTAGATGTTTCCATGTTTCCAAAAGGAAAAGCGAAAGAACAACTTCCAATTTTTTGGCGATTGGCGGAAAGCTCGAAAATTTATGGTTATCTGTTAAATTTTTGAGTAACTGGTCTACTATTATGAAAACTAATCGTATATTTTACTTCATGAATAACTCCTAAGTTTGTCGATGATTCCTAAACGAAAAACGAAAGGATAGCTTCCAAATTTTATAAATAACTCAAAAATATATAGATAACACCTCTTTAAGAATAGAATATGGATAATACTGATTACAAATATATCCTAATCTTCCTAAATTGAAATCTCCAAAATCCTAATAATATTATAAAGGCGAAAGTTTGTGAGTGTGTTTCACGCTCGAATGGCTGAACGGATTCGTCTGAAATTTGGAACACAGATAGATAGTGACCTGGATTAACATATAGGCTACTTTTAATCCCGATCGCACAACAAGTTACTGTGAAAACGCGGGCGAAGCCGCAGACAACAGTTAGTCAAAGATAAATTTCAAATTTTTTGATAACTCCAAATTGGTGAATGACTTCTGTAATCATTAAATGCTACATTTGCCTAAACCTTCGTAATTTATAGATAACGATAATCACAGACATCACATGCTTTAAAAAAAATATCTTCACGCCCATATCTCCGAAGAGGTAGGCAGAGGCACAACCACGGCGCCCACGACTAGCCAAAGTCACTAACACAATGTGATAGGTGGCAAGCCCATCGCCAACCGGGTACATATCCAATCCCGGGAAACATTTTTTTAACTAGAAAATTGGAAAAAACCAACTTTTCTTTTTCGAACCCGGTATTCGAACCCGGGACCTAATGCAGTCAAGTCCAACACCTGAATAGCTAGACCACAGCGGCGAGTTTCTTTTAAGTAAATAAAATTAATCTTTACAAGCGAGAATCACAATCTTGATATCATGTTGCGCACGATTAGCAGTCAGTTTAAAGCCAAGGTCGTGTATGAATGGTATTTGTTGAGTGACCGTGTAACTTCTTAATATTTTATCTCAAGAGCGCAGTTTAAATTAAACGCAATACCCATGTTATAAGACACTAGCCAACCCGGCGAGTTTAGTAGTTTGTGAGAAAAAAAATTCGTATCGCTACTAATAGCTTGTGACAATAAATTAAAGTATCGCTTTCTACTTTCCCTGCAGGGTTTTTCAGGTTTTTCTTTTCATAAGATCCTTCTCCTGACAATAAGTAGCACAACAAAGAAATAGCAAAATTGGTCCATTTGTTTAGTCGAAAGGGGATATATAGGATCGCCATTTCGGCTAGTCCCGGCATAACAGCTGAACATATGCGACCAATTTTGCTATTTTTTATGTTAAAGAATGGCTATCAAGCAGACGGATTTCCTGATGGTTAGAAATTCACGCCGCCTAGACACCAAATGTGGCAACGGTGCGTTGCCAACCCTAGTTTGGAATGTTAGGCCTCGAGCAAAAGCAAGGCTACCAGCTACCTTACCCTCCGAGCTGAAACACGTCATGACGTTATGGCAGTAGGAACAGGTAAGGCGGTGGTACCAATCCGGGCGAGTAGCTGCGAAACTCTACCACCTATTTATTTATTTACTATTTATATAACAAGATATATTACACCGTTCCCCATAGATCCAATCACATTTACTTCGCACCTGAGGATCCTGAGCGTCATAGCCCATTAAAGAAATTATCAAAGAAGTTTACAACTTAATGATTCGGCTAACGAATACACAAAAACAAACTCTAGTAATTCAAATCGAATATTTGAGATACTCAATTATGATTTTTATTGCTGGCTAATGGACACTGGTAAACATTTGATTAGCTCAGTTCTTTCTTTGTTTAGGTTTTGGCCTTCACGTTAGATGTTTGCCTTTAGTCAAATAGAAATTTGCATCAAATTTTAAATCAATTTTAATCAATTATAATTAGTCATAAGTGGTCAGTAAGTCATGTCTGACTCTTGGGTAAGGTGGTGGCCTCATTACTCAAGCTCATGTAATGAGATTTGGCGGCAACGAGGAAATACACGATACGATAATTTCTTCATGATTATTTCACTTGTGCATTCGTTTCACAGAACAAAATTGTACAAAATGCCACCAAAATTAACTTATTTGACTAAATATCAACACGGAATTCAATAATTATGAAAAAACTTTGAACATCTTTTCTCTCAATGGCGCCAAAACTCGATTAGCTCAGTTTGGGGTTAGATCGGTTTGTGCAATTGCTTCAGAACAGTGTTTCCCAAATGTCGGGTCTTGTCCCGGTAGCGGGCCATTTAAACTTGAGCGACGAAGTTGTTAGGGCAAAAAAATGTAGGTAAAGAAACCTACTGGATGCAGTTTGTATTTAAAAGTGTCAAGTTGGTCACGAAGAGGCAGTCTGAAAATTACCAAGCCATTACAGAACAATGTTTGGGAAACACTACTTTAGAATATTTATTTATAATTCTTGGCTTACTTGTTTTTTATGAAATGAAAACTTTGGATCGGAACAATCGAGTCCTATTCAACATTGTTAATGCGAAAGTGGTTATGTTTGTTCCGTTTTCAAGCAAAAACAGCTGAACCGAATTTAGTGAATTTTAACACAGAGAGATTATATTTTGGAAAAAGACATTGGCTATTTTCCTGATATCTCAATGGGTTTTCGCAGGAAATCTAAATAATTTGCAAACGTTGACAACACCCAGCTATAATTCTAGAACAAAAGTTCAACTTAAAATTTAAGCTGTGTTACACCAAAATCTGTAAAGTAGGTATAGTACTACTATTTAAATTATGCTTTACACTTTTTCCTCTTTTTACACTTTATACTTTTATTTTTAAATTTTCTGACTTAATCTAAATTTAAGCGAAATTATTTAAAAAAAAATTATCTTCACGCCCATATCACCGACGAGGTAGGCAGAGGGACAACCAGGGCACCCACGATAGCCTAAGATACTACGTCCCACGATGTGATAGGTGGCAAGCCTATCGCCAACCGGGCACATATCCTATCCCGAGCAACTTTTTTTAATCAGAAAATTGGAAAAACCCAATTTTCTTTTTGTCAAGTCAAGTCTGACAACAAAACCGCTAGACCACAGAGGCGAAATGATTTATTATGTAATAACAACTCTTTATATTTTAATTAAATTTTTGATACCTTTAAAATACATTCGGATTTCCGAAGCTTGACGAATATAGCCGAAGCGCATAATTTGAATAGTACTACTATACGGAACGATAGTAATAGTACATAACTAAACTCACCAACATTACTGCCGATCGATATCGGTGACGCTTTGCTGAAGTTAGATTTAATATTTCCATCGTCATGCACGTCATTCCGCGCGGGGATATCTGGGTTGTATGCTAGTATCACATTATCTATCTGGTCTGTCCTCAATGCAGTGAATACTGAAAGGAAAACAAAAGGGTGTATCATATAAATGTTTTGAAGGCTTGTCTAACCTTAAAGTTACTTTGTTTAAATAACTTCACGCTCGTATTCTCGAAAAGTTAAGCAGAAGTACAACAAGGACACCCACGACTAAAGGAAGAAAATAAGTCCTACAACATGGTAGGTGATACACCTATCGCCAACCCGCCACATAAGCAATCATAACCAACGTTGTTTTTTAAGAAAATTTTAAAAAACACTTTACCTTTTGCTGCCGACCCGGGGATCCAAACCGGCCCCTAATGATATCAACTCCAAACCCGGACCGTTAGACCACAGAGGCGATTTATTATTTTTAGCTAACTCCATACAAGGTTTTCAATTAAAGCTCGAACTAAAAATATTTATTGAAGATCGCCTTTGTGGTCTAGTGGTCCGGCGTCGGATTTGACTTCTTGAGGTCTAGGGTTAGATCCCCGGGTGATGCAACAAAAAAATATAGAAAATGTGTATTTTCCATTTTCTAATAAAATTAACTTTGCACACAGGCGATTAATACGATTATATCGTATTTAAATATTTTAATACCATATAGCCGACCGACCGCTATTCTAACCGACCTTTAATAACATTAATCAATATTTATGTCATGTCTAACGATTTATGTACTTCTGTTCCCGCATTGTCTTACGTAAACATTAAGTAAGGTATGTGTAGAGTAAACACGCTAGTTTTATGCGTCACCAACTTTTACAGTGTTTTTAATAAACGTAAAAAAATAAAGTACTCTAAGGTGTAAGTCGACAGACTAGTCATTTTTAAATTTGGAGCATATTTATCAAAGAACCATCAATATCCTTGATGAGGTTGCTACATGGATTTCATATTGACCGCCTCGTTGGTCGAGTGGCTAGCGTACACGTCTAACTACAACGACCAACCGCGAGGCTCGGGTTCGATTCCCGATGGGGGCAGGCATTTGTGTGATGAACATGTAGATGTCTGGGTCTGGGTGTTTATTAAATTTATTCTGGTTATATATTTAAGTATTTCTATGTACTTATTGGTATCGTTGACTAACACCCATAACACAAGCATATACATAATTAGCTTACTTGAGGGTTAGATTCAATTTGTGTAACTTGTTAGGAATATTTCTGTGCCTCCTGTGAAAGATGATACAATCGAGTTGTACTCTTTTTAGTTTTTTATACAGAAATGATAAGAAAAAAGTTGATATCCTATGTGCTATAATTTCGGAGAAAATTTTGTGAAAAATGATACAACTAGCAGTATAATATCCAAAAAAACGTGCATATTGCTATATGTCGAGTTATAACCCCATTATGTAATTGGTTTATAACAATTTTTCATGCTTTGGGGTACAAAACGAATTTAATTAATTTTCACATATTATTTTTCAGTATTTTTTTGCGAATATTGATACAACTTCAGTTAAATCACTTTAAACTTTTAAGCAAACACTTGTTCGACCTGTGACCGTATAAACAAGAAATTTAAGTACGCATCTGGAGACGAGGCTGAAAATTCGAAAAATACACTCGAGAAGCACCAAGAAGCATTCTTATTTAGTTCACAATTTTTAGATCCCTACATACATACTTAAGTCATTTTTTGATCTCTCTACAGCCTTATTTTATAGTACAAAACCGTAATATTAGAGTCGTATAGGCTAAGAAAAGCTGTGATCTGGTTGTGAAATTTAAAATTTTTTTGTAGTTCCAGAAGTTTGTTAGATTTTTATGATTCAATGTTAGTGACACTTTATTTTTTAATTGATAAGAAAACACAAAATGTGATATTATTAAACCGTGCCATTGCATAGTTTTTAAGTTATCTACCTCAATTTTACAGCGAGTTTTGTGAAACTTTAAGTTACTATGGATAGAAGTTAAGCTTCTGTATTATCCTAAAAAATATGATAACTTACTTTTGATAAGAATTTTGATGAATCTGTGAGTTATTTGTTTAATTTGAAGAAGTTTAATAAACGTTGGTTATTTTTCTAAAACTTATATTTATTTACACAAAAAATATGGAGTTTAGCGAGGGGTATAATTTGACTTATATTTTTTACACTTTTTTTTACAAAGCTAGGATTATTGAAAACTGATATAGGTTAGAAAAATTTTAATTACAACGTATTAAAAAGTGTCAAAATACAATTTAAATGGTTTTATCTACTACTTTTGTTCGAGCATTATTATGCTAGGAACATATACTGCTGAGTTATAGGATTTTGAAAGTTCATGTACCTATATCAGTTTTCACCAAGACAGAAAATGAGTGCTCAGAGGTTGCACTATGACATAAGTAAACTTGTATCATTTAACGCATTTTTTTTGTATTTGACATATCAATGGGTATAACTCACAGATTTGTTACTATTTTTTCCGAATTTATAAACTTTATTACAAAATTATGAGTTCACGTTAAAAGATCATGATTTTATCAATTAAAATAAGTGCTCGGATCAAGTTTAGCTCTATTGGTTTATGAACTAGATTTTTTTAAACCTTGTTTTCGCTCTCCTGTAAAATGATGATTTTCGACTTGTATCAACTTTCACAGGAGGCACAGATTTATTTATTTATATTGTGTTAATCTTAATCATAATTTCCGTATATATAATAGTCTAGTGTCACGATGTATGTTAGGGATGAATTGATAGAAATACTACGATTCAAGTTTGTTTATTTTGTTCAGAATTTAACTCAAAATTGGTGAGTAGAGTAGGGTTACTCTTGAAACTCGATTTCATGCAAATTGAAAATTGGAATCGGATATATCATTGTAGGTAATCTTGAACAAATTTTCTTTTATTGTGTTCACGTCGACATTAGGTAAGTGTGTGGACAAAGCAGGCTAGTTTTATGTGTCACAAACTTTAACATTTTTTTATTAAAGTAAAAAATAAAGTACTCTAAAGTGTAAGTCGACAGACAATAGTCATTTACAAATTTGGAGCATATTTATCAAAACGACTGCCAGATTAGTGTCATTGAGCAATAACAGAAATCATCAGGTTTTTATATTAATGTAGACAAAACAAGCCGTATGCAAAATAACTTAAGCGACAATCGGCTACAAAAACAACCTAATACTGTATGTTAATATATAGAATATTTAAATACGTGTATTACGGAAAAGTACAGATGTTTAAAAACATATCAACTGTCAACAATGAAAAGTATGAATTTCAATCTCTATTCTATCCTTACAGTAAAACTATAAAATAATTAATTATGTACATACGAGTTCACTGGCGGTGTTCCAGTTAACATGATGTTTCATTGAACAGCGAAATAAATCTTAGCTCCACCACAAATCTTTTTCACGAGAACCCCCGAATTGCGTTACGTAATACTTTAACGCTCACGTACCTAAAATGACATACCTGATTCCAATTTTCAATTGTCATGAAATCGAGATTCAACAGTAACCCTACTGTATTATCACCCACTTTGTACATAAAAGTCTTATCAATTTATATTTAATTCTGAACAATTCATCCCAAATATACATCGTGACAGTAGATTTTTTATATATACGGAAGGTATGACTAAGATTAACACAATCTGAAATCAATGTCATCAAGGATTTTAATGATTTTACTTTAGCGATGACATTTTATGATAATGACAAACGAAATTATAATTGATAAGATATCAGTCACTATGTAGGTATATGGTTGGCAAGCAATGTGGGCGTGGCAATTTTTCCAATAAGCTTTCAATATCTATAATCCGGTGAATTTGTAAAAACCGCCAGGTTAACAAGATATTAGCCATTAAAAAAAAAATAAAAAAAAAATAACAAATAATAACAAATAAATTGTGACACTTGTTACGTCTTAAAAAGAGCAAAATGTCACAAAAAAAACAAAATGGCGTTAGTGGTACTGAGCAGCAAGTTGCCCGGGTACCATCACTGTCATGTTCCGATCCAGATGGCAGGGTAACCGGTAGACTTACATAATAGGCCTCACATTATCGTAACAGGAAAGTGACGCGACTACAACATCTATGGTGTCTATAGGCCACGATGGTCTCATAGCATTGACGTAAAAATTTTTTTTTTTAACAGGTACCTAAGTTTATGTAACTACTTTCTTACTTACACTAAGTACCTTATCTACCTCTGACTAGATTAAATGTACCAATATCAAAAACAAAATATGCCCTTTGCAAATAGGTCTGCAGTACCTACTTCCTAAAAATGTGCCGTAGAAATATTTTAGGTACCTGATAAAATGAAATAGGTATCCACTGATTACTCCAACCTATCCAAAATACAACTATCATTTTTCTCTAGCAAAAATATGTAATAAAGTGTATAAGTAATGACAGTTATGTTTTTAAAAAACTGCTGACTATCATAAGCCATCGTCAATTGCTAATAAATACCCATTGCTAATATATATCATTTATTTAGATCTACTTCTGGTATAAGATAACACTGTTGCTGTAATGACGAGGAATTGATATCAACAATTTTTATCAACTATATCTTCGCTTTATGCTATTTGCACAATCTCATAACTATTTGCAACATATTTTCTAAGCAGTTGTCTTAAGCAATATATTTTATATACCGTACTAGCGGCCCGGTACGTGCTTCGCTACGTATATGACGGCATGAATGACCTAACACAAAACAAAACAAAAAAAACAATTGAAAAAATTTTCAATATGACAGCACAATCCCCATTTAAAAAAATTCAATTTGATAGAAAATTACCCATTAGGCATTAACAAAACGATCCGCCATTTAATGAATTTATTTGTTACAAAAAATGTGATAAAGGTAAAAGAACCACTCGACCGATTTTATGGAAACTTTACATAAACCATCTACTAAATAGTCCGAACAAAGCCTAAACATTTGGTTCGGATAGGTGAGCGAGTTCTTAGTTATAAAATTGCAACGAAAAGTGGCATTG
>NJDC01000260.1:190676-221586 GCA_002245475.1 Calephelis virginiensis | reverse complement strand
AGTTATTAGCAAGCTTTATTTACTGTGTGTTCATACGAAGAGGTGTCATAATATGCATTTTTTTAAATATTCTGTTACATTAGTTTATTACACAAACTAAAAAAAACCCTTGTTAAATTTAAAATGAATATACCAAAATATCGCACATGACACGTTAAATATGATTGGATAGTAAGGTACAGTAAGCAAACGAAATATCTGACCCCCCTACAGTACTTTGAAAGTACTGTGCATAAGGGAGTCAGATATTTTGTTTGCTTACTGTATATCAGTATACAACAACAAAAGGCATACATGTGTGCTCACGCAACAACGCTAAATTGTTTCCTTCATAAAACGCTTGAAACGCTAGTGAACGTGATTCCACGTTTCCGCGAGAGAGGGCTCTCTTCCTGTATAGGTACATTAATATACTCTTTGTCTTTGATTGACATTTGACATAACACTATTGACATTTGCGAAGCCAAAGGTGGATGGCAGTTTAGCACAACTTTCATATCAAAAAATAAAAAAAATAAGTTTGGTATGTTTTTTATTCGCCCAAATCATATGACACTACTTGCCTTATACCTGAATGCCTCTAGACTTACTTTCAAATTATACGGATTATAATTTTTCAAGTAAACTTTAAACAAATTCGGATTTGCTATGTATCTATGGAAGTCCCGCCTCTTATTACGTAGTATTTATAACTCTTTGGTATTTATATACTCTTTGGTGGATGGTGAATACAATTTTGGTTTGAGTTTTGATTTGAGAATTGTTTTTAGTTTTTACTAAATAGTTTACCTTTTTGAAAAGTTAATTCAAAGTTTCCAAAACTTTAAATTTGTTTTAATAATCAAATAAAGTAAGTGGGTACATCGTATGAATAACAACCTTAATTTACTTCCGTGGTTGGAATCTTGTATGTACTTAATTAAAATATTCAATATTTTCATACATTTTTAGAGCTTGACAATGGGAGTTGATATTTTGGGATTTGCATATGCAGCAACTGTAGCCGCTGGTGGCATCATGGGTTATGCGAAAGCAGGTTAGTTTATTCCCGGAAAAATCTATTTTTTATATTATTAAATTTTATCAAAAATGATAACACTTGTTGGTTCTAGAGTATTCGATATCAATTTATCAGTCTGTAGAATCATGGCAATAGAGCAATTATATGGGGCCAGAATTAGAGACAAGTGTGGACAGCAATATTCGGATTGGTTTAACAATAAAAATATGAAATACTAGTAGTTTTTGATGTTACTTTAGTTTAGTTAGGAATTAGTCATACCTTCAGCCAAGACAAACTAAATATGTTTTATTTCATGTAGATCATTAAACTTGATTATGGCACTCATACCTATTTCTGTTTTGTATAGTATCAATATTAGTAAATACCCCTGGACTAATTACACAAACTGAGTGTAAAATACAGAAGTAAACAAATTATAAGCTTGTGTTAGAGGTGTAAACAATATTAATACACAGAAAGAGGCTTCTCGTTTTTACCCTTTAATCAATGAGGCAGTAGATGATTTATAGTTAGATAACATCATTTCTATTCAAAATATATTTATTCACATAGATCTATACAAAGTTTCTTGTGGCATGTCTACATAATTCTAAAAAACGGCCTCTCATAGAGAAAAGAAGAGGGGTAAAGAAATTCAGTGGGCTTGTTTTTTTTTTTGCTTATAAATCTAATTTACAAAAGTATGTTACATGTTACACAATTTATTTGTGTATGAACTATACATATACACAAAAAACACAATTTATCTTACTGCTACTGATAAATTCTACTTTAGTGGTTTTGTAGTTTTATGATCATATTCTTATACTTAAAAAGGCCTTTTATTTTAAAGAGTCGTAAGTGATATTCAGAAGTCATCAGAAGACACAACTGAGTCCATTTAATTATAGTAAATAAAAAATTAAAAATTTCAGGTTCCATACCATCATTAGGAGCTGGTATCATATTTGGATCTATTTTAGGTAAGTATGGCCATAGTAAATAAATTAAAAAGTAGTTTCTATACCGATAAGTACAGACAATCCTTTTTTCACATTTTTCTAAACCACCTACTTAGTAGTTGGGAAAAAACAATTAAAATGCCATGTAGCACACAAAATAGTGTTGTATTTTGATTAAAATAGATAGCAGTACTGAAATAATAATCAGACCACTAATTTTCTAATATGGAAAGTGTATATGTTTGTAAAAATGTGGAAAAGCAAGGAGATTCTTTTACAGATAGTTTAAATTACAAATCGCTTCCTTCATATGGTTTATTTTAGGAGCAAGATTGAGTAGTCTTTTTCTAGTTATTGATTAGTTGCAGTTATTTTAATGAATTGTAAAAAGAGCTTCAACGGGATTTTTGAAAAAACTGAGGCTATAAAAATTAAACAGGTAGATAGCTGTGCATTAGCAGCTAATTTTATATGTTATAAAATCCTACAGATATATTATAGCCTAAAAATCCAATATGGGATGATATCATCTAGAAACTAGAGAGTTTCAAGTCCACCATTGTCATCATGACAATTGAAAATGATATCTTTTATGAATATCATTACATAGCATGTATTTTAAATACAGTGTAAACTCTAGGTATATAACGACACTGAAGGGACTGTGCATTTTATAACCTTATAGAGAGTTGTTAAATGGAAAGAAGAAAATTCAGAATTAGAAAAAAAAGTTTACTTAACACTAGTAATCACATTAAAAATCTTCTTAATTGAACCCTATTGCTTATATATTTTTGTTTGACTTCTTTTGCTAATTTTAAACAAAGAATATGATATCATATAAATAATCCATGACTCCTGTTTATAAGTCATAGTCAAAAACAATCTCCACATGCTAGCATTCCGAACATGTAAACAAAAAACGAAATTTTAAGAAAGTTTGGTATGAAATATAAATGATGACAGTCGAGTATGTAGGCTAGAGTAATAACGTGTCAAAAAAATATATACAGCTACACAGTTTTTACTAATTTAGGCAACTTAAAAGACAAACTAAATTTGTTTTATTTCATGTAGATCATTAAACTTGATTATGGCACTCATACCTATTTCTGTTTTGTATAGTATCAATATTAGTACTTTTTATTACTTAATTGTAGTTGCTATTGAGAGTGGGTGTAATGCTATATAAAGTATATCATTGTATGAAAGACAAGCTTAACCAACCAAAGCCAAGTTATTTTGACACCTATCGTTTTTTACACGGATTATCATTAAATCGAGTGACGTTAGATGGAGATTACACTGTAATTATATATGAAAAAATTAATGGTATAATCAGTAATATTTCTCGTTATAGGGATAAGTTCAGGCAGTGATAACATATACATATATTTAAACACTAGTATGTTTATAACACAAATTAAACAAGCTTTGGCCAGGCCAGATTTAACTTGATTAATTATATAGCAGTCTGTTGTTAAACATGCCCATTGTTCGATCATGGAAAAATACCGGTATTTTTAGGAATCGGTTACCTGTACTGCTTGTACCGGTACCAGACATAGTGCCGGTACTGTTGGTTTAAGGGTTCTGATACCAGTACTGTTTCAATAATACCGGTACTAGAAAACATGTTACTTATCATTTTTCTTCAATTGAAAATATTCCTGTTCATGAAAGATTAAAATAATACCGATACCCAAAAAGGAAAATTGGCAATGTCGCACTTGTATTTAACGGGTACCTTAATTGGATACCGGTTTTTATCGGTTTTCGTACCGGTACCTACTTGTTAGATACCGGTATTGAATTGGTATCCACTTTGGAACCGGTATCCAGGTATCGAAATGGCAAGAACCGCTAAATATCGGTACAGAACCTGTACTTTTCGTACCGGTTCCAAGCCTTGATCATGGGTCAGTTTTATGTGTTACAAAATTCTACAGATATGTTATAGCATGAAATCAATATGTTATCACCTAGAAACTAGAGAGCTTCAAGTCTACCATTGAGTTTGTCACTATGACAATTGAAAATGATATCTTTTGTGATTATTATTATTATTATCTTACATTTTATTCCTTATTTTATCTTTTATTAATCTCAAAAAGATAATCGCCTCTGTGATCTAACACTTCGGTTCTAAGCTTGCCTTCTCGGTCCCATGTTCGATCATGTGCTGGGCAATTTAAGGAAAATGTGTTTTTTCAATTTTTAATAAATATTAGCATTGCCCTAGATTAGATACTGGGTATACCGGCGTGAAAATACTTTTTGTCTGGTTGAATCAAAAATCAGAGGATTTAAAAAGTTCGTCACATCAACATTGTGACAAGAGGTTTACATTATTTTAGTCCTTAAAACAAGTAAAGGAAAAAGGAGAGAAGAAAGAAAAAGACACAGTGAGATTCCGTAATTACGATATGTGTCACATGACAATACTGATGCTGCTACATAAGATATTTTCTGTAACATTTTAATATGTTATTTATAGACTTACTACGTTATATTACTAAGTGGTAGTTTCGCAGCTACTCGCCCGGATTGATACCACCGCCTTATCTATTCCTACCGCAATAACGTCAGTGCTTGCCGTTGACGTGTTCCGGTTCGAAGATTGAGGTAGCCGGTAAACTTACTTTTGCTCGAGGCCTAACATCCTGGCCTCAGTTTGGCAACGCACCATAACAACCTTTGGTATCTCTAGGCGGCGTGAGTTTCTTAACATCAGGAAATCCGTCAGCTTGCTTGCCTTCCAATATCATAAGAAACTCAGATTATTATATTGTAGAACAGCTATTAATAAAAATGTGTTGTAAACTAACGTCTTGAGTGTTTTTTTTATGTATTTTTTTCGTAGGTGTTGGCATTTTTTTATGTATTTTTTTCGTAGGTGTTAGTGTTTTTTTTAATGTATTTTTTTCGTAGGTGTTGGTGCTTATCAATTAAGTCAGGATCCATCAAATTATGGCCTGATGCTTGGCACAACTGCTGGTTTGGGAGGATTGATGGGATATAGGTAATAATGTAATTTTGTACATTATTCTAAGTGGAGTGAGGCTGTAAATATAAAGACGATATATTTCGATGTAGAAATATGACGACCCCATTGCCCACTATAATGCATCTAGTAGTTTAAATTTTATTATTCCGCTAGTGCAATTAGATAGACCAAAATAGAGACCGGATGGGCATCACTTCCGCCTGATGAGTATTTCTCACTTGAATGCTCGCCATTGTCATGTTTCTATTCAGAAGCTAGGGCAATCGCCATTAAGGCCCATTACATTGTAGAAACAAAGACGAAAATCGCTCGTTTCTTATATATTTAGAAGCGTTGACCTTGTTTCTGCTTCATTTACCAGAGTCCCATTAATTTATAATATAAATTTAAAAACATTTTTTGAAGTTTTAGAATAATATGGCAAGTCCGCTTGTTGTTCTTTACAAACAAACAGACTCTATGCTAGAATTACCGCTTGTTTGATTCCACCGCCTTATCTATTTCTGTTGCCATAACATTAGTGCTCGCCTGTATAGTTTTCCTGTTTAGAGTAGTGCTGACTTACATAACCGATAAACTTACCTAAGATCCATATATCTCTTAAGCAACTGTAAATAGTAATATTTGATCTCTTGGCGATGTATATTTCTAACCTCTTTCCTTGTGACATCTTTAGATATGACCTATAATTGGTAATTTTTGTTCTAGGTTCTACAACAGCAGAAAATTCATGCCCGCAGGGTTAGTGTTTTGCTTATCAGTAGGAATGCTAGCGAAACTGCTAATAAAGAATGTTGGCAGTAGCAGTCATGCCTTCCCAGTTAAAGCTAATTAAGTTTCAAAAACTTGTCAAGTGTTTTTTAACATGAAACAGATAAGCATTAAATTTAATGGATAATGTGGGAAATTAGATATAGGAATAGGTTTCTTAGATGTATAGTCAGTGTAATATACTCAATCAACAAAAAATAACTTGGTTGCATTCATATTCTAATATTAATATTTTTATATTAAACGGAATAAAACTGCTACTTAAATTTTAAACCTTGTTTTTTTGGGGTTTATTGTTCTGTATATATTGAGTTGTTATGTATTTCAATTGTAATTTATTAATGATGCAATGGTGTTAGGAAGGTGTAAAATAAATTCAAATAAAATACAAAAATCATTTGTTGTTTTTATATTTTTTCTTAAAATTTACACAACTTAGGAAAAAACTTAAGAATGTATATAATAAACATAAATTATTGAAACGTAATAAATAGTAAAAAAGGCAAGTGATGTCAGAAATATAGGCACATTCTCTAAACAACATTGCCGCGTCTACTGCCGAACTACATTACTCTATGGTAACTTTAAAGGATGAATGTTGTACAAAATACTCAAAAAATTGCAAATCTTACAAAATAAATTGTTCTAATTTGTTCAGAATAGTGAAGTGAAATGGAAAAATACTTTTATTTTTAATCTATTTGCGATCCAGTCGCTATTAATAAAAATCGCTACAAATAAAATATATACATAAGGAATTGAGTGACCCTGGCTAAAAACAATTTAGTGAAAGTTTACGCTTTTTAAATGTCTTCTTTTTTAGAATTATTATTTCCTCCGTCTGAAGTGCGGAGACCATTACTACAAATGTTTTGTTTGCTTACTGGAACCATTTGAATAACAACAATTAACTGTCACACATCGCGTAAATTGTGCAATATAAAAAAAAACGATTTCCGCAATAAATTTAAATTTAGTCAAAAAATAGTCAATTTTAGGGTCATATTATAGCTTGTTCCATTTTTTTTCAATTCAAAATGAATTTATATTAAATGATAATTATTAAGGTGATCTCTACGACACTGAGATTCGATCATCATCATCATCAATGTGATCAAAGAATTTATAGTCCTAACTTGTTAATATCATTACGTAATATTGAATAGGGCTGCATCGAAACGTACTTTAGCCGAAATGATACCGATATCTACAAAGATATACGCGCAATGACGAATGATTATTTAAAGGTTGCTTACCTTACTTTACGTATACTTACAAAAAAGCTGTAAGTTTAAAAACAGACTAAATTACTTTTATAATATTTATTTAGAATTGTAATAATTCATAAAAAAGGAGATCACAAGGACGAACTAACTAAACACTGTGCGATTGTGCGTTCAGATAAGTTATCTATAGTGCAAAATTAAAAATGAGTTGGTGTGTCGACACACACGCTATCGTGCCGATATATCGATATTGTATCGGATGCATCCCTATTATTAATTTATCTTTGTAAAGTTACGCAACGAGGGTCACATCCATAAAATTATTCACTATCTTTGTATCTCTTACGTTAAGGAGGCACATAGTGGCAGTTTTCTTGTTACATTATTGCTATTTTTACAACCACTTCAAATGTCAATAATTAAAAATATCAAAGGATAAAATATCAAAACCTTAATTCCAAAGGTTTCGATGAACTATACAAAACTATTACACTAATGTACTTAAAGTTCATATACACGATCACATTGTAATATCACTCTCAGAAGTGTCAAACTTAAATTGGATAAGACACTTACACACACATGTGCATCACATTACTGTATTACCCGCTGTATATTGAATATTACTCCATTTCTAAATATTTAAAAAAAAAGGATTTCAAAATTAATTTATGTACAAAAATAAAATTTTTAAAATTTCGAATTTATTTTTTAGAAATATAACTTAGATTATTAAGTGCCAATAAAATATTATTAATTCTTTAAATATAACAAAAACTTTCACTATACAAATTACAAACATAACTTTATCAATAGGAGAACCATTACAGGTTAATTACAATATCTTAAATAATGTATAAAGGCTTGTGTAATAACAACTCATTCAAATATTATCTTCAAAATATATTATTTTTTTATTTACAACAATCGTTACTGTGTGAAAGTAATATCTGACAAGTTATAATTTTTTTTTTAAATATTATGTACAATATTTGTGACTTTCCCAAGTATATAATAAATCACGGGAGTAATATTCATTTTACCTTAACATATGTGCGCACAGTTCACAATCAGTAAAGTTACGCCGGTTACACAGTCGGTATAGCACCAGTCTGATTCCAGCTTGCAGTCTTCAGTACTCTGCCTTCACGATTGGCGATTCTCTAGTGGCGGCTGCTGAAACATGTAAGTATTTTTACAAGTGGCCTCAAAATTGTCACAAGAACAAAGCCTCTGGTCCAATTTGAATAACGGATAATACTGTCTGTGTACTTGTATCAAAGTCCACAGACAATATTATCCGATATTCAATTGTGATTATGGTACAGACAATTCATAATTCTATTATGTTAAATCACAAATATAATTAAAATAAAATCGCAGTTTTTTAAAACCAATTTGAAAAAAAAATCTAATTAGATGGAATTTTTTTAGTTAATATTTCAAATTCATTTGACAAGTTTGATTGACAATTTTGATGAAAGTTAAAGTAAATGAAATCCTAGATATCGACAAAAACATTATCTAACGACTGCAGTTACTTATAATGTTCGAAGTAAGACGGTTACGAGTGTTAGAATTGGTACTACTACTACAACTTAATATGCATGTTTGTAATAAAAAAAATCTACTATTGAATTTCAGTGCCCGGTCATATTTGACGCCAATTAAAAATAAATTTTAATTAATTTATTAAAGTTTAAATGGCACACGAAAAGATTATGTGCAATAAATTATCATTACATAAACAAAATGCCAAACGAAATTTTCGTATGTAGTTTAATTGATAGTTGTTGCATTTTACAAAATTGCCTAAAAATTGTTATAATAATTTTATTTACATGCACATGAAGATGTACAAAATTTTAAGAATAACAAAAATATTATTTATAATCAATACATATGTAAAAAGAAAATCTTAAGCATGATTTTCATTCAATTTAATGATTTGAAACACATAGTATACACATTTCAACACAGGCAAAAGCAGATGCAATATGTGAAAATGGCGAGGTTTCGTTTTATGTACAAATATTTATAATGTAACTAACTGCCTATTCCGGCTTCGCTCGGATGTTAATTTTTTTGATTATAAATTGAGATGTAAGCTATCCTATCTTTCAAGTTGGATCAAACTGCACACGGTGTGCAAATTTGATTCAAATCGGTTAAGTAGTTTAGGAGTCCATCGCGGACAAACAACGTGACACGTAATTTATATATATTAAGATGGACGAAAGATATATTCTTAGTTCTTTATCGATGTTCAACGTTGATTCCAGATTTAATCTTGATATCTAAGTTACTTCAAAGTCGAATTAAAAGTTGACATTTATCAGAAATCAGGAGTACTTTTTTTAAATCACCCGATGATTTTGACGGTGCTAAATACTCCCCATTAAGTGAAATTAAAATAACTTTTTTTTAGTATTTCACTTTGTAGAAAGACTGATTTTGTTTGTGTCCAATGAGAATATCTATCACCAATGATAGCGAAATCTCTGGGGATAACTCAAAACTAGCACCCGATAGATATTTTTATCCATCGAAGTAAGTTGTAAACGGGAATATAATGATTTATTTTTAAATTAATTAGTTTTGTAAACTAATTTGAAGACTAAAAGACTACCGAGACATGCTGAAAACCTTTATAGAAATCAACAGAGTGCAAGACTAGAGTAAGAGTAAAAGGCAAATAAGAAGTAGATACAAACTTATAAGCATGGATGCTTGGAATCCGAAAAGTAGAAATAATTACAAAGTATAGATTGGAGTTGCAGATATTTACAAGCTATCTAAAAAGACGACAAAAATCCTTAATGTAAAAAAGAGAAAAATGATAACTACAAAAACTAAACTCGCATTAATTTCAGTCTACAGAAATAATATAGTTCAAGGTAATAAGTTAAAAATACACAATATTTGCAGAAGTTGTGGGTGGGTGCAACAATTTTGATGTTGTTAAATTCGAAATTGGAATCTGTATATTTGGAGGGATTAAAAGTAGTCATCGAGTTAAAATTCGAAATATTTTACCAACATTTTTTTTAATTTTATGAGACGATAATGTTCGTGAAAAATTTTCAGTGCTACAGAAAAGTGTCCATTATTTTATGGTCAGTGATTTTGATGTACACAATGATATTAAGCAATTGATTGATTGCAGAATTTTATGACTTGAATGTGAAAATGTACAGAATCAATGATCAAAATTGTTTGATTGCCTGAGTGAAAATATGTTTAGTTTTGACAATGGATCCGTTAGATACTGGATTGATTGAAAACGATTTTCATGAGAAAATGTCCGTGGTATGATCTAAATTCCAGAAACACCTACAAAATGCTTCGTATTAAGCGGAAAATGTTCACATTAGCAAAGAAAGTGGCAAGGCGATTGATGTTGATTCTGATATCGAGCAGATTGATCGAAGAACATGATTTTCATGCGAATGACATCAGCTCCACCATGGCCTTACCAATTTGGCACATCTACGTTCTAATGAGCTCCCCCGACGTAAGATTCCTTTGGTAAGAGTAGGCCAACCTCGCTGGTTCTATCTGGACTTGCTGAGAATTCGCATCTGGTCTTATCGAATTATCAGAAGACTTTGCTTGGGAGTAGTACGTCCCAAATTTGAACAGGTTTTTAATTTGACCTTTGTTCGAAAATGGACTCTTCGTCGTTCCCCAATCGTCTTTACCAAAGAAGCTTCGTTTTGTGGTTGTTGATGTTGATTTTGTATAGTCTTTAAAGTCATATGGATTTTTCGTTGATGTTATTGAGTATTTGTTTAGAGATGGTGGATATGTGACACTAGAAATTTGTGTTTTCTCTGTCGTTTTTTCCGTGCGTGGAGTCGATTTTGTCGTGAAGAAGAACTTGAATGGATTATATGTCGTTGTTGTTTTTGGTGTTGTTGTTGTTGTTGTTGTGAACACAGATTTCTGCTTCTGGTTCTGATAATAGTTTTTGAAAAGTGCTGGTGCCTCGGTGCTTTTTGCATATGGCTGTGTTGTGGCTTCGCTACTGTAGTTGATTTAAATAATTATTAGTTCATCATGGTATATTATTTCATCATCATGAGAAATATGAAAGAAATTTATAAACTGGACACAAAAGTAATATCTATTAAATGGTACATAAAAAGATAAACAGTAACAAAACATTGTTCGGAAATAAAATTAATACTTGATTTAGGTTTCTAAGCTTATTAGGTATGTTTATCCGTCTGGTTATAATTTTCTCTCTAATGTAGCGTTTCGTGCGACATACTACTTGTGTTTAAGGAAGGGTGAATATACTACTTCTAAGTTCTAAGTGTAGGTGCTACACTTTTTTTAAATTTATGCATAATATAAAAAGGCTGGGTCCGTACATTGAAGATATTCCAAAACAAATAATTGAGATACTTTAACAGGGATGCTTGTAGACGCCACACCTTATTTTTTAAGTTTATTTTCTGTTTCTCTAATACTGCATTGCAGGAGAAACTACTGGACTAACGGTTTTCAATCATTTGAAGGATTCGGACCCAAGCCAAAACGAATTTGTTTTTTTACGTGATCATAATTTTCGGGGGTCTGTTCCAGTTTTCTAGCATGATATTAAATACCTGTAATTAATTTGCTCGTCTAACATATAAATAATAAGCAAAAATACTTTTTTTTTTCAATTCAGGTCCACTTCTTTTTGTAATTTGAGTTAACTATTATTCATATTAAAAATGAATAAATATCTCAAAAGAAACACATATTACTCCAAAGTTAACAAATTAGATGCTTAAGTTATGGATGAGTTCATACTAATAGGAATATTTAGATACTAGAATAAATTTTAATAAACACCCAAACTTTGAAATGCCTGCCCGGCGGGAATCGAACCCAAGTCTCAAAGTTAGTCGTTGGAGTTAGTGTATAGATTACCCTCGAATCCTGGACCAACGAGGCGATCTAATAAAAACAATTTATGAGAGGCAAGTTGAGAATATGATCACGCAACTTGTCTTCAAAGAAAGAGTGAATTTCATTGCTTCCAACATCGACCCCTTGATAGACTAATTGGTTTGTGATTGACTGAGCAGTTTTAGCCAGACACCAGAATAACGCACCTTGTGATGTTACCGTAGAATGGACTAGTGTCTGGTCGCACGTAGCTGGGCGTGTGCTGCGAGTAGTCCGGGATTATGTTCTCGTGCTCCGTTATGCAGCGCCCGTTTATACAATACTGAAAGAAGAATATTCATTTATTATATCTATTTCAAAGACATATTGCGATACAAAATAATTATTTCTGCACATTTGAAAGGCAATAATGTGGTCAAAATACGAGTAGCAATCTATACATAAATCAATAGCATAAATCTGTTGAAGAGTGAATTCTGCACATTGAAGATACTTAAAAACCTGTAGTGCAGGTGGCTAAAAATGGCAGTAGAACACATTTCTAGCGTTTTTTTAGAATTTTTCTTACATACATACATACATACATATCTTCACGCCAAGTCCCTTACGGGGTAGGCAGAGAGTATCGAGTGCCAGACCTCACGACCCTGACAAACCTATCCTGACAAATTTTTCCTTGTCTATCTATATCTCGACCATGATTCACACCGAATCTATTGAACTGATTATAATGAAATTTGGATTCTTCCATATTTTTTGCAAGTCTTACGTTTTGTAGTTTAGAAATGAAACACATAACACTTAGTATAAAGTGACCAAATAACTAGAAATCCGGAGTGCAGAGAAACATTTGAACATACAGTTCCTACACAAATCTTTACGCCAAGTCCCGTTGCAGGGTAGGCAAAGAGTATCGTGTACCAAGTGAACGAAGATTGCCGAGTAATTTTAACATAGTCAAAGCCGTGAGTGATTTAGTGTTTTTAAATAATAAACGTTTCCCAGTATTTCTATAGATAGTAAGAATATTAATAACGATTCAATCATGTCAACCTATTGCTCTCTGATTCCTTTGATTAATATAGGCCAACTACTTTACTTTAATTTAGCGTTTAGCAGGGAATCTCAGAGCAATTAATACATTTAATTAATGTTGACAATGCAAAAAAGTCCCTTTCCGTAACAAATATCAAGTTTTATCGCCTTCGCAATTTAGGTGGCCTATTAAAGTTCAACGACAATCGTTGGATGACGATGCGATGGTTGAGGTATGAAGAGAGCTTATATATTTTGAAGAAGAGACCATCATGAGATAATAAAAGTGAAGTGACTGCAATGGTGTTTAAAACATAGATAAAGTGTTTTAAAACTATTAATTTAAAATTCCACCACACGACAGTTCAGTAATTATCTGTGGCTAAGTTGAAGTAATATGACAGTTTGAAGCTTACAGTAAAGCCAGTCCTTTTTTATATTAAGTATTAAAATTATAATGTTTCTTTTAACATTCATTTCGTAATTATATAGACCTTAGTTCAACAACCTTCTACCACATGTACCTATCATGCCATTCATACCGTCCAAAACGAGCTTTGCAATTGCTTTGCTCGTGGTTATTCCTTATTCTTAAAACATGTCATAGTATCTGATCCAAAAAATCCAGCATACTAGTACCAACCTGTCCATCACCGCATGGTGATCCTTCAGCAGCGGGCCGGTACGCGACACAGTATCCGCTCGCGGAGTCGAAGCAGAACAACTGAGCGCATACTCGCTCGTCTTTGAAGCAGGCACTGGAAAATCAAGTAAATGTAAACCGAATTCTTTATTACGCACAATCAAATGAGTGATGTTTCTGATAGGTAAAGTTTCATTTGTACCCTATGAGATGGTGCGCCACCATTTCAACGTTCCAGACAATCTCACCAGCACTCGGAATAACTGGCTAAACTTCGCACAAGGAAATGGTAAACTATCAATTAAATCTTGGCAATTACGATAGCAAATACTTCTACGACTTTCCCAGAAGGTAGTTCTGTATAATCCTGGAGGAAATATCTTCTTTCCCAGCGATTACAGAGGCATTTATGTAATAAAACGGGGTACTAAGACGGCCTTATTGCACGTACTATAAGAACAGAGATAGTTTTTTTTATGATATTGGAAGGCAAACAAGCAAAAGGATTTCCTGATGGTAAGAAATTTACGCCGCCTAGAGACACCAAAGGTGGTAATGGTGCGTTGCCAACCTGAAGCCGGGACGTTAGGCCTCATGCAAAAGTAAATTTATTGGTTACCTTACTCTCTGAACCGAACACGTCAACAACAAGCACTGAAGTTATGGCAGCAGAATACATAATCTATATCTATAATAATCTATATTGATATATCTAATCAATCCGGGAGAGTTGCTTCAAAATTCCACCACCTAGTAGAATGTCAGGGTGTAAGTGACGGTAAGCCTATGCTGGCCTTTTACAAGCCGAACCATCTGCTGTCCTGCCTGCCTTTCTAATCTGAAAAGAGTCCGGACCAACACGCGGAATAGTCACGGTTAGACAGAGGGAATAAAATAACATGTCGTCATGGTGCAGCCAAAAAATATTTTCAGATGTACATTTTTTTCCAGGTCATTGAAGTTGTTTAGACAACTTATGCTCGAACTAATATGATTTCATAGAACCTTCCGAGAATTTAAACTCCCATTCATCATCAATAATGGACGAATAATCAATGTATTGTATAGCTTACCTTGTTCCTCGGTCTTTTCTACACTGTGCGTCCAGGGTCAGGAGTCGACCAGGTAGTACTCTGGGCAGCGAGTCGTCTTCATGGGGAGAGTTATAAAGACATGTCGCGGTATCACCACTGAAAAAGATATAATTTGCGTTAAATAAGTTATAAGCGTTGTTTTTCTTACTCATTGTACTACTTTTGTAGTATTTGATCAACTAGAACTAAACTGCGTGTGAGTTTTTGAAATTACTACTACCGGGTTCGCGTTTAATAACCTAAATGTATGGAGTTAGCGTCTCCAGCGGATAGTTGTAACAACTGAATGATTCCATACATTTGAATCGTTTAGGCCCACCACCTACCTTCGGAATTCCTTTATGGAATCCCCCGTCATGTCCTATCGGATTCAATAACTGCGGCAAACGCATGTCTCCCTCGCAATCAAAACACAAACTCTCAAGACACTACACTATACTGTCGCCGCCGGTCTCGGCTACGAAGTTCTCTCTTGCGCCCGGCACCTAACGTCGAGCGACGACGACACTACTCCTCCATCAAGTCCACCCAGTAAGCAGAACGCAGCACTAAGTCGAGGTACGGTCTCCCGGGAGACAGCCTTCGTTGCTGGCGTTGTAGGGAACAGTCCAATCAATCTAAATAATTATGTTTTGTTCTGAGCACTCTACTCACAAAGCCCAGTGAAGTTGAAAAAACCGCGAGGTTAGCAACACATTAGTCGTTTTCAAATACTACGGAATCCCGTTTCGAAATTCCGAAACAATATGGTGCCCTATACAAATTCACTCAAGTTTCTGACGAGTGTGGTCAAAGTCCATAAATTTGTTTGGATTTGTTGCGTTCGAATTTTTTTCGTATCGGAATTGCGTAACAATGTTCCGATTGAATGTGGTAGGGCTTAAACGAAAACGTGATAGTAAATTCGTACGGAAACTCACACTGAGCCCACAGAAAAGCAATGACGTTATAGCTCATAACTTAGCTTATTAGCTTGTCATTGATTACCAACACAAAACAGTTTTACATCAAAAAGGACTTAAGAAAACAAGTCTTAACAAATTTATCGTCCTAGTCACAATTTGGCAGGTTCCAAAACTAACTCAACGGAAACACGTACCTATGACCTTTTCTTAAGGCTGTGCTTACACAAAAATAAACTAGTTGGAAACCACCATTATGTCTGTAGATACTATAAACATAGTAATACGTGATGCCAAAACTTTGGAATCCTTTTTAGGAAAATTGCGCGGATGCAGGAGCATAAAATTTGGCACACTTAAAGTTTATGTGTAGAAGCAGTGCAGAGCGCTAATATTTTTCAATAATAATGCTTATAAAGTACATTAAATAAATAAATAAACATTACCGACACTACCATGCATTTGACACACACAAACAAATATATTGATGATAACTATAAAATATCAGATGGCGCACTAAAAAGTTTGGAAACAAAGTAGTTGGGTCTTAAGAAATGAAGATGGCGTTCTTATCAACAAGAAATTAAAATTTATTATAGTCGAATTTCGACCAATGGGCGACCGCTTGTTTAAATAAATTCATTTGGAACATCAATAAATCAACATAAGTACCTATTAATACGGTTTTGGACCCAATGCACGTTCCGAAACTGAAACCTCCTCTGGGGATCTACTCGTATTAAACTGGGACAACTTACTTCATCGTGCGCTTATTGCGAAGGCCTAGAATGACAATGAGTCATTTTACCTAATCACGTCAGTTGATCATTGAGTTGTTCAATATATTCAAGCCTATATCTCCGAATAGGTAGGCAGAGGCACGACCAGGGCACTCACGACTGACCGGGCACATATCCAAGCTAAGGCTGTTTATTCTATTCCAACACACGAATTTATAGTTTACTACCTGCCTGCCCGCGACTTGTCAGCGTAAAATAGCTACAATTTTCATATGAACTTTCGTCTACTGTTATAGTCCGTAAGGGATTGTTTTTTGAAAAATAGCATCTATGGTTTCTATAGTCTATAGACTCCGGTTTTCTCGGTTTTATAAAAGTGAACTAAAAAAACCACAAAATAATTCCTCATGTCATTTGATACGAAAGTATAATTTGTTGCAATCGAAAAAAGCCGATCACGCTGATGTCGAAATTAAGTCGTATTTGTTTTATTTATGGCGCCAATTATTGTCATGGTAGAGCCCTGATGCGATGTAAAGCGATTACAGCCTACGTAACTCGATTGTGACGTTGAATTTATAAATTTTAATTCAAGTGCGTGTATCGGGCCTTTAAATCGGAAAAGAATTTATTTTTAAACACACATTTATTTCACAGAAGCTACTCGAGTTTTATGGAACCAAACTTGAGACTTTTATACCGTTGTTTTTTTTGAATAACTAATGTGCTGCCAACCTCGCGGTTTTTACAACTTCAAAGGGCTTTAAAACGTTGGTTTAAACGGATAACATATATTTTTTTAATAAGCCAGTTTTAAACGTTGACGGTATTTTCGTAACTATCGCGGACTCTAAACTAAAGATAAGCTGAAGCTGAATAATAATTCAGCTGTACCAAAACATATTTTATTAATTTACTGAATAACTAGATGATTCTCGTTTTTACAGTAACCCTTTTAAACATTGGTATAAAAAGTATCCTACGCCGTACACCATTACATATTATATAACTATGTAGATCACATAACTTGTAAGTAAAATGTAAGGCTTGTTTCAAATACGTCTAAAATAAGATAATTTCTGTTGAATAGACAAAATATCTTACTTAAGAAAATGATGGAAGCTCTGCACACTACACGGCGACCATCTAAAGCCTTTTTCCGTGTGTCTGAGATCCGACATGATGAAACCATCTTCCCATCTGCATTTCTCAGCTCCTGGCCCACCAAGGTACGAGGGAGGGGGGCTACCGTCGTGTACTGCGCCAAGTCTGGAATAATACGTTTGGACCAATAGTAATAAGGTTCATTACAACACAATGATTATGTATTCTTTACCGAATACAAAAAAGTTAGAAACGTACCAGGAATTAAATATTAAAAAAACTCCGTGATACTCGGGCGGTTTTATCAGCGACCTCTTCCGAGCAGTCATTTGGTAAGGGAAAACAGTACAATGGCGCTCCTAAGAACAATTAAGTCGGTGATTTTACAAGATAAAATTATTATAAGATACAGATGTGTTTACCAGCTCAGCTCAGCTGGACGCACCATCTACCATCCATATTCTATCAATGAAGCCATTTTTTCATCTTTCAAAACTTAGAACCAAGAGTTTTTAAAACAGGTTTGCCATAACTATATAGTTAGTAACGGTGACTAAGAAACGATAATAGAGTTAAGTTAGTATATCTATGTAGGTATAAGTAAGGTATCTCTAGATACATGTCTATAAGTTAAAATAAAAAAAAATATTATTTTCAATGAAATCATTTCAGGTTAAAATTATCATATGGCAACTATTTTTAATCATTCCATTTAAATTTTATCAACAACCCATTATTAAGATTTGATTTATACTTAATAATTTATAATATTATGTAAAAATTACGAAATTATTATCAATGAAAACAACTAGTTATCATGATAACTTAAATATCGGTTCATCTCGATACCTACCTACATACCTAAAAGAAAACCGTTAAAATTGATTTCTTATTGGTCGAGTAACGACGCGGTTTAAAATGTGTTTCAACTTAGATTTTTCCCCCTCCTTTTTGTCATCCAATGCTATAAAATCGAGTTTTGGCGCCATCGAGAGAAAAGAAAAGATGGTCGAAGTTTTTTCATAATTATTGAATTTCGTGTTGATATTGAGTGAAATTACTCATTTTTGGTGGCATTTTGCACAATTTTGTTCAGTGAAATTAGCGTAACGTGTTTTTCCTCATTGCCGCCAAATCTCATAACCTGAGCTTGAGTAATGAGGCCACCGCTTTACCCAAGAGCCTGACATGACTTACTGACGACTAATGACTAAATATAATTGATTAATTAAAATTAATATAAAATTTGATGCAAATTTCTACTTGATTAATGGCAAAATACTAACGTATAGGCTAAAACCTAAAGAAGGAAAAAAATGCTATAAAAATACAGATCATAGCAAAATAATATATTAATAGGTGCTTAAAGTCATAACTTACAAATGGCCGACTTCGTGCGCTGCAACGATGATTCCGGAGAAACCGCCGGTATCTTCTATTATGGCAACTGAATTCACTTTTTCCAATCGTTTATTGACCACACATGCACCGCCAACATACGCGAAACCTAAACGTTAAATTGCGATCAAGAATAATCTATAAATTTCTTTAACTACAATAAAAAAAAGTATAAAAAAGAAACAGGAAAATTTGTAAGGATTCCACAGATGAATGAAAATGTGGTCGGATATGTTTTGAAAAGAGAATATGATAGTCATACTTACAACAGTCACAGGAAAACGTAAAAAATATACAGCAATTACAATAAATATTTGCATGCAATTATAATATTTATAAATATTATTATGTCTCCACCTTATTAATAAATTCAGTGCATTGAAAAGCTAAGCTTGAAGGTATTAAGTTCGGATAGCACCTACTAACAGCAATGATCTAATACTTCGGTTAGTAGTTCTAAGTAAGGATTTAAAATTTTATACACGAATAAAAAATAGAGTTTTAAAAAGCAACCAACAATTTTTGAAACTATATATTTAGTGTTTTTCTTTTAATTCCTAAATGATTATCATTTTCTCTGTAACATAATATTTATTTTTGAAACAGCTTTTATAATACCAATAAATAAGATTGCAAGATTTTATTTCGGTTGCAAAACTATTGAAGTATGCTCATTTAATATCTGTAGCTTAACATAAGATTAAAAAAAATATAATTAAAGGTCGCTGTTATATGATAGTGGCTTTAAAAATCTTATTAATTTACCGAGTTTATTAATGAGTTCTCGTGTTTCACAAAACCTGATTAAAACTACTACCACGTGTTAATTAATTAATTATTTAATATATAAAAGCTCAGAAAACTTATCGTTTCATAAATATTGTTTTAATTTCCATTTGATTATAGCAGAATAAAATACATGCAAATATAAGGAGATCGACATATTAATTCAACATTTTTATTGCTTGTTCACAAATGCGATTTTCGCATTCGCTTATGTGAATGTTATTCATGTGAAGCGTTAAAGAACGAGATAAGTATAGCAAGTTTCAAATAAAAATGAATATCCTTCCCTTGTGTTAGCTATTTTTTTTGTGAGGGCGAACAGTGGACAACTATACTAGATGTTATAGATGCGTCACTTTCCTGTGGCCGAGATGTTAGGTCAATTGTACCTGTTACCATCTGG
The DNA here is from genome assembly GCA_002245475.1 of Calephelis virginiensis. Taxonomy (NCBI): domain Eukaryota; kingdom Metazoa; phylum Arthropoda; class Insecta; order Lepidoptera; family Riodinidae; genus Calephelis; species Calephelis virginiensis. The sequence goes on along the minus strand of NJDC01000260.1, from coordinate 201,610 downwards.
ACCGGAAGATGACACAGCGTCGCTTATATTACAACACCGCGAATATGCATTTTTTACGTTAAGCTTTTTTTCAATTTACCGGATAAAGAAATAAATTCCACGTCTTTTCGACCAATAACGTCCTAAATAAAGCGACCAATAAGAGGCCGTAATTTCAAAAATTGCATCCCCGCGAATGTTGTCATTAGTCGATTTTTGACATAAACACCGCTAATCTACACAAACGTAAAGTAGCGAAAATGCACATTTGCGGTATTGTAATATAAGCGAGGCACAGTCATAAAGGCGGCAGGAATAAATAATTCGGTGGATCCTTAGCCAGGCAAGTTGCTGCTCAGTACTCTACCACCAGTGGTTTTGTTGGTAATAACCTATTTAACCTGTGCTTATCTCTAACAAGCTGCCTGGTAGACAAGTAGGTCTATTCTTTTCAGCGGACACGGACCAATACAGGGAAAATATAGACGAATGTGTATCATTAAGTGTAGTGTAAGTAATTGTGTATAATCAAGTAAGATAGCATTCAGTTAAAAAATTGTTTAAGTTGATCTTTATCTGTAATATTTAACGTAAGTTTAGCGTCGCATGTGTGAACAAGCGGTTGTGATAATAGCAATTATTGTTTGTGAAGGCGTCCGATTAGTTTGCTTTACGGCGTCCTCGTGTTATTTAAGCAAGGTATGCGTATGACCAACTGGTCCCTGTAGGTATGCTCTTACGCAACTTTCTCGTCGAATATATGAAGACTTAAAGGTCTTTTGAAAGGTTCAAGAAGCCAATTAACGTGTTGTAATGTAGGCGAGCGATCTACAAACTTACCATAAATAAAAATTAACCACAAACAAAGCGTCATTCAAATATAACGATCTTTTTATGGCAATGGTATACAGATTATAGAAGCTATGATTTACGAAAGGTCCAGTCGATATGTTGAATGAATCATTTATATGTGATTTTTCGAGCGATGATAATACCTATATGAAATGTTCGCTGAAAACTACATAAATAGTTGGTAATATATACATGAATTCATGGTCTACATACACAGAGTTTGATAGACAGAGAGAGAGAAATAGAGATTATTCACAAGTGCTAATGAGATCACGGAATCAGGATCTAGAGGGCTTAAAACGCCTTAAAGCAATATTACAATTTGTGAATGCAAAAAATTCCTTATCATGTGTACAATAAGGTCTAATAAGTTTCGAGTAAGTATATATAATACTGCTTTAAGACGCCATGGTACAGGGAAAAACGATTGTAATGAGATTGAAAAACACATGTACAGTAGTGAGGGACTAATGAAAATTTAGGCGTGCTCGGGAAAGGTATACACTCGAAACACGCCTACCTGCAGTCCCTCTATTGCACGCTTCGTTCGGATATTGCCTTCTGCACATGTCTAGTCTGAAATTTATTCAAATAATCTTAATTACGTATTAAGGACTGGACTCTTCACTCTTCTAAAACCTAATAAAAATTAGCAAGCGAAATTAAAACAATGCACTGACAATATACTATTTCTTTGCTTTAGCAAAAAAAATGGAATATTGTCTATGATTAAACATTCAGCGCCATTACCAAATCCTTAACCGCAGATAAAGCCGATTAATTCACTCGTAGACATGGCATAAGAAAATAAGGTTTGCTCAAGTTCAAATTGACGTCAGTTCAAGGTTGCCATGTTTAAAAATAAAATTTTACGCTAGAAAATACTTACTATGCATTAAAGTATTCTATAGGGATTTGAAAAATGAACACAACGATGACGACGTTATTTTGAGGCAAAATATCAATCGGAACAGCAAACCTTAACATTTATTACACCACGACTAAGCATTAATTTGTTAATGCTGTGTCACCATTTGTAACCTAGAGGCTTTGGGATAATTTACCAGCGGTGCCTTTTGTGCAGCGACCACCCTTTCGTCGTCGACACATGTCGTACCTGTTGGTGAAATTAGTTTTTGCGTCTTCATTTTACATACTTTGGGTCCCCCATTTAATATTAAATAGGTATCCCATAAACCTCGAAAATCAATAATGGCGCCAAATTGAAAATAATTATGTCATAAACCTATATCATACTTACCAGTTGTCATGATAAACGTCAATTATCTTTCCTAACAAATTCTTATATATAATACATCACAATAAATGTAAAAAAAAATATTAAAATACCGAACACAAATATTGTTTGTACTAAGCAATCATGGTAATCCAACATTGTAACTAGATTTACATAGGGCTTTATTTTTTTTGGTTTATAATGAGCTTATATAATAATAAACTATTTTCTATTGTTGGTAATTGATTTTTGTTATTTATTAAAAGGTTTTACTCAAAACATTGTTTCTAGTTTTTTCTTCTTCTATATATTTTTTACTTTTTTCTTTTCACATTATATTTACGTATTATTATGTAATGTTTCACTTTGTTACATTTTTTGTGATGAAAAATCAGCCACTTAAATTATTTAGGTACATTCGTATGCACAATAAGGTAAACAGATACTGGTTTCAAATTACCATGTGGGTAAATACTTAGATAGGAATCAAATAGAGATAGCACACATTTTGAATGTGGTAACACCAATATTTACAGTAGGTAACATTCATTTTATACGGCTTGGTATGTCAATGAATTATTACTCAAAAACCAGTTAGTATTTACTTATTGATTTTGACTGATCTGTTTTTAATATGAATGAAGGATATACCTACCTAATGTAAAGAATTTCGATCTACATCGTATCAAAGCGCATGGAATTGTAATATTTTTAATAAATATTTTTTGCTAAAATCCTAGGAATATCATTTTATGACATAAGTATATTAAGTGTTTCATATCACTTGTTGCATTGCTATATAAAATATTATTATACAAAACGTGTACATATGTATAATAATATTAAATAAATAAGGTGTGTATTTTTAATGGCTTTGTGAAATTAGTTTTTTGTAGAGTAAAATATTTCGTGAGGCTACATAATATTAATGTTAGTCAGTAATTATTAATTAAAATTAGCTGCGATTTTCACGCAAACGCCATAGTTCACACGTTATGGTCCTTTGGGAGTTGATTTTTGAAAAATTACCCTTTAAACATAAACTCGGGTCTTTTATTATATGGACATAAACTTTTATCAAAATCGGTGTAATGGTTTAGCCGTGAAAGCGTGACTTTCACACTTACAATGTTTATATAAAAAAAAAGAGTATCTTCAGGCCCATATCCCCGAAGAGGTAGGCAGAGGTACAACCAAGGCACCAACGACTAGCCGAAGACACTAAGTCCTACAATGTGATAGGTGGCAAGCCTATCGGCAACTGGGCACATTTCCAATCCCGACCAAATTTTTTTTAAATTAGAAAATTTGAAAAATCCAATTTTCGTTATGTTGGCCGACCCGGGATTCGAACCCAGGACCTCATGCAGTCAAGTCCAACACCCGGACCGCTAGACCACAGAGGCGCACACACAGGATGCCACAATAGGAAAAAAACATGCATATAAAATACTGACACTTATGGTAATATATTAACTTGAACTGAATTGAACTGAAACTTAAAAAAAACTCTTTTCCTCAAACCTCTACAGTGGTTTGTGAACAGATAGGTATTGGAGTATTATATTGAAACATTTTTTCTAATCGTCAATCATAAATGATAAATAGACACAATTTGTGAAAAATTATAACCCTCTTACTTCTAAAACAAAAGATAGAAAAATATGAAATAAATATATGCTATTGTATAAATATATGTCAATGAAAAACTTTCAATGGAAATTGGTTTGAACGAGATGTAATAAGCAGTTTTTAGCGCGTTTACAAATCTCAAATTATAACTTATATAAATACTATTCAGAACAATGTTTATTTTTGCTGGTAAAAAAGTATAGTCGTAGTTTGCTAAAATTAGTCGAATATTATAGCCAGTTCTCAATGTACATCTTTTATCTATGTAAGCTACTCTGTTGGGGTCTGGAAGGGTTCAAAGGAGAGTCCGACTCGCAATCACCTAATTTACATACATACATACGTATCTTCATGCCAAGTCCCTTACGGGGTCCCTTACCGCATTTATCCTACTTTCATGCTCTTTCTGACATACCCAACTCTCGCTTCCATACCATAACGTTGGGATCAGCACAGAATTATGCAAAGCGAGTCTAGCTTTTTTACGCAAACCTCAGCTAATTTTTTATGTTTTAAAGGTAACGTAGGTACATTATATATGTTTTACATGCTAAAGTTGAAACTATATTGTCCTGAAATTAAATAAACTATTGAGAAACAGGTGTTAAGGATTTAAAATGTTATGTTGATTAATGTTAATAATTAATATTAATGTAATAAATAAATAGAAATTATATATGTTAAAAAAGTTCTTAATTCTACCATGGCAAATTCGTGAATCACTGTATTAATAATGTTTTTGGGTTATGGAACTTAACAAAAGGGACACATTTTTATCACAATTTCTTCAGGCTTTTTTTACCAGAATCCTGTATGCAGAAATAAATGAATAAAAAGACTTTTTATATATTTTCTATTAGTAGTATCGATATAAAACTAAATAAGTGAATATTAACAAACATACCATTGCATTTAAATTTAACATAGGTATGTAGAGTTTGAAAATAAATTCTTACTTAACCCTAGGGACTACTACAAGGTGTTTGGGTTAAAAAATACATATCAAGGAACCTAAAAATAATATTTGAATACGAATAATGTGTAATCTACCTATGAAATTTACGTTTTCGAATTTTTTTTTGTATATTTGTCAATTTGTTGGTTTTTTTAATTAGTCTGAGACTAATATCAGTTTGTATTTCGTAATCTTATCTTTGGTACTGTCCGTACAGCCTTAAGTAGATAAACCTTTTTTTAATTTTTATGGCAAATATATAAATATATATAGCATACTATGTAAGTCGAGTTTTAATTAAAATACATTCCAGCGGTACTGGATATATAACTTACTTGGTTATAGCGACAGCGATGTCGTAAACAGGTAGTCGTCGCTCTCTGAACAAATACTTGCCCATGTCAGTGAGTGCAGCTGCTGAGTCTATGGCATCGCGGCCGACACGGTTTTTTTCTAAGTATGGAGTAGCATCACGGCCCTGAAAATAAAAATCGTAAACATAGAACTATTAAACCTTTGCCATGAGTAGATATAGATTATGGTATATAAATCACGTATCAACATATATAGCGATTTTAGTCTAAAACTTAAGTTCTTCTAGTTACCAGTGGAGATGTTCACCAAAGTCTTCATATAATTAATTAACGGATACCACTAGCGCCGTAAACTAATGGTAAAGGGGCTAAATAGTATTCATTTATTGCAGAAAGAACTTTCTTGTTCTGAGAAAGGGTATGTTGATGTTTTACACCAGCGATCGGCAACCTTTTGGCAGGCACGGGCCACAAGGCGGCAAAGCAAACTAAAGATGGGTCACACTTGTAATATTTACCCTAGAAGTCAAATATCCTACCTACGTCTACTTAAACTACTACTACTACGAAAAAATAAAAATGGGCGGAGAGAAGCGCGTTATTAAGGCTGAATCTACACTATATACCGTATATTATACGGTCAAGCGCGGAACTTTATGAATTTATTTTGATATTTATAAGTTATTTTCAATTACGGGCCGCAAGTAAGACGTCGGCGGCGGGCCGCGGGTTGCCGACCGCTTTTTTACACCATTTCCTAAAGGTGTTCCCGTGGGGAAGGATTAAAGTCAAAAGTGTGTTAAATTATAACATTAACAGGTAAGCAAATAGTCCGATTTTGTTAATTCTTTTTCAATTTAGTAGTATGTGCTTTAGAGATTGTCCCGTAACTTTTTCATACAATATTTTTTTAGTTTAGAAATCATGTATGTGATGTGACACAGCATAAAAAGACCAATAGCTTTAAATATGGTATGTAGAGAAATATTTGACAGTACAGGTAATCTTAACTGTTATCTGATTTTGTAATAAATTTAAACCATTCTAATATGATATAAATGAGAAAGTTTGTCTGTCTATTACGATTTATGTCGATATACTAACTTAAATCGAGTTAACCTTTACCACAGAGAGTCGCAAATGCAGTCGCGGGTACAGCTATTTAATTTAAGTTTAATTGAAAATTAAATTTATTCTTATAATGAAGGGACTGAATACCACATGTATAATATATCTCATGTATATTTATTGTCGCTACTATATGAAATATGCTTGACAGCAGCGAATAGCTTAAAACGGAATAAAATATAGGTTATGACCCAAATACGTCAGAAAATAAATTCAAATTGTCGGAAATTTTTATCTAATCTTTTCTGCGAAATAGATTAAATATCATGTGTTGCCCCATGTCTGCAATAATAGGTATAATTGGTCTACTTTGTCGATATGCTAATTACATCTTTGATATTTTAGATTTGATCGGACAACTGTTTTGATTATGACTAATTTCCACTATAAATGTCATAAAGTTCTCATCGTGGTTCAATTAAAAATATAAAATGACGTATCTTCACGCCCGTATCCCTGAAGAGGTAGGCAGAGGCACAACAAGGGCACCCACGACTAGCCGAAGATACTAAGTCCCACAATGTGATAGGTGGCAGCCTATCGCCAACCGGGCACATATCCTATCCCGAGCAACATTTTTTTATTAGAGAATTGGAAAAACCCAATTTTCTTTTTGTTGCCCGACCCAGGATTCGAACCCGGGACCTCATGCAGTCAAGTCCAACAACTGAACCACTAGACCACAGAGGCGAATATAAAATGAGCAAAGAAAAAACTAACCAAGAAAAGATTGTACAGGTGATGGAGAGATACCTACATAATTTTAGCGCAGCAAAACTTCATAAAACCGGCTTCGATTACAATAAGTATACAAAAATGAGTATTTTATTCGATTTCACTGAGATTCGATGGTCAGATCTAAAACTAGTGACATCAGGGCAATTTCGGAAGTGCGAACATTCAAATACAAAAAGAACTCTAAAAATCAGTTTAGAAATGATAGAGTTCGTTTAGTGTAGCACATAAAAAATATGGGAGCCAAACATATTTTTTGAAGTCGGGTAAAAAAAAAACACTCGTCAATTAATGAAACAATTTTACTTTCTCTTTATTTTTTAAATATTGCCAGAATAACGTACTTACAAACGGAAAAAAATAGTAAGTTTAATATTAGAAAATTTAATATTGCACTACGTCAAGAAAGGACAAATTTAGATCAACTCATGGGCTATAGACATGTGGTATAAATACATTTTTTTACAAAAAGAGTCCTTTTAGTATATTTTGAGTCTAGAATATGTATTAAAATCTTAGAAAACTGCCTAAATTCCTAATCAATCGTGACAAATTCAATTATAACCACGGTCGCATCCATAGCAAACAGGCAACAAATATTTTTTTTACCAAAAATTTATATTGCAATAACGATCTACGACCAATATTAATAACCTATCCATAGATAAAGATAAGCCTTCTAGAGATTTATTGCTAAGATATTTTTGTTAATTTGTTACCTCGCAACTGATTTAAATAGCACAATTTCTTATCTTAGGTTAAGATTTTAAACTTAAATCGTCGCGTATTAATAACATTTTTTAATTATTTATACGGGATACTCACGATCTCTTTTTATTTTATTTGTCGATATTTCGGCCCCGTCGTGACCACACTTATCGACAAATAAAATAAAAAGAGATCGTAAGTATCCCGTATAAATAATTAAAAAATCTTAGATAGGTTGTTAATATTGACCGTTAAACGATAGACTGACCTTAAATTAAAAAAAATATAACGAGATTTTTCAGTCCTAATCATTAAAAGACATCGTTAAAATTTAGATGGGCGCTATTACGCGTATACGCTGAATAACTATGCGTATACGAAAAATGGCCTAAAAATTTACAAACAGAGTTATGAACGTTCTATTCGTTTTATTTTTTATCTGTCTATAATGTTAACATAATGCCAACTTAGATCTTAGAATCCAGTCTTTGTTTATTAATAGGTTCCTAAAAGACGCGCACAAAACATTTTTTACGTTTCTGTGTAATGTAAGTACAGTCATGCGTAAAAAACGATTAACGATTTGAAATGAAACTTTCAAATTTAAACTGAGTCCCCCATCTCAGCTATAAATAAAATGGCATCGTTACCATCTTTGGTGGCTATAGAAAACAAGTGTTTCTTATCTCTCAGGAAATTCGTCTATTTGTTTGTCTTCCAATAAAAAGTAGGTATGTGTTATTATTAAAGATGGACTAAAGAGCAGGTGAAACATATTATTATAGTCATTATTATATTGTGATACAGAATATAATTTCAACTTTACTCTTACTTTAGTCTATGTTTATTAATAAGACGGACGGACGGACGGAATATGTATAAAAGGAAAATTAATATCTTATAGAAATATTTAATATAATCTGCTTTACGAGATATCTAGAATTTGTTCAGACAAAATAGATAATATTAATGAAATTATAAACTTTCCATTAGGTAAATCAGACATACATTATAAGAGGTAAGTCACACGTGTTGACCATAGATAAAATGACTAGTAGGGATCTACGTGATATCTTAGGCGGTGCCTTTATTAATTTTCTATTAAGTACTATTATCATAACTGGTTTACAAATAGTTAAAGCAAGTAGTTTGAGCAAGATGATTATTTTTACAAGAATATAAATCTATAATGATGCAGGTGTTATTAATTTATACAAATTTATTCTCTTTCCGCCATTAAGATAAAACATATATCATATAGAAACAAGTTTCGTAATTGTTAATTTACCTAAATACAACGATTTTGGTTAATGGTAAATTCTAATGTTGTGAGATTACCTAATAATTAACTAGTAACCCAGCAACCCCATTATATTTTTTTTCTAAGTAAAGTCGTGATTCCTTCATTTTAAAAGCACGGGACAGCAAGCATATGTTATAAAATAGGTTTTAGATAGTAAAATATGTTTGCTGTACATATTCATTCACAAAATGTCATCTATGGTTATTCCCTCCCATATCGTTGTAATATTTAGTCATAATTATTTTGAACTTACTACATTTTTTTACTTATTGATTAAAGTGCGAGCATACGCGTATGCGCGCATTCTTCGACTAAATGACTGGTTAAAAGGTAATTGGCTGTTAGTCTACTTTTTAAATAAATTATGTTGCAACAAAAGCGTGTTTGCATACACCTAAAATACATATTAACAATCGCAGTAAAACCAGTTGTTAGCTAAGATATGAACTCCACAAATATTCGTTTGAAAATTCCCCTTGTAAAGTGACAGAGTTAAATTTTATTTACCAATACCACAAATGCGAAAAACTGTTAGCTAAATAATATAAAAATTAAAACGCGATTATTATTGCCAACTCAAAAATAAATAAAGCAGGCTGAAGGCAGCCCTGACCAATTTTATGTAAAAAAAATAGACTGAATGTGCAGAGGTTTCAGCCTACCCGTAACCCCGTTGGAGATTAGAAAAAACGAAAATGAGTTTCAGCGGCATCGAGACAAAATGGACGCAGTTTTTTCATACTTATTGAATTTTGTATGAGTATTAATTAAAATTAATCCATTTTTAGAGGCATTTATTTCAATTTTGTTCAGTTAAAATGCACAAGTGAAAAATTTATGAAGAAATTAGTGTATCGTGTATTTCCTCGTTCATGTTGCCGCCAAATTTCACTAAATGTGCTTGAATCAAGAGGCCACCGCTTTACTCAAGACCCTAACATGACATTCTATAACGACGTAATTATGTTCTAAGAAACTGATGAAGTGAGTTGGAAATAAATCACAAGTGACAAGACGTGGCAGTATGGCGTATTGGTTTTAACCTGTCCAAAAAAGAGAATAAGAAAATAAAAAATATAGGGGGTTGGCGGTAACGGTCGCTTTTCGAGGGTTCCCTCCAATCTTTAAGCTAAAAATGTAAAAATGTATAATTTGTAAATTAATTAAAGTGTAAATATTACTTAGTTGTGTGTAAATGTGATTTAGTATATAAACTATACTAGTGACAGACTATTGTAGAGTTTTATCACGACAGAAGAGGTAGAGGCCTGAACAAGAAAGAAATTTGAAGACGAAACTAGAAAAAGACATGAAATATTAAGATATGGGTTTATTACATAATATAAGACTAGTATTAAATATAGAGGTAAAAAAAAAGAATATTAAAAATACTTTTTGCACTGTCGTAGAAGTTTTGGCGCCAACATGAAAGAAGATGATTTTGGTGTTCAGAATTTTACTTTTATAATTTATGTGAAAATAATCGTAATTCAAGGATGTGACGTACTACAAAACAAATTAACGGAGAAACATAATATGTAAACTTCAAGCAATTAAAACTAAAGACGTATTGAAGGACTCAAATAAGCTTTGTCTTAGTGAAGGAAATGTCTTTTAAAAAGAGGAATACAATATGTTAAGAAACTGAAGAAATGAATTTAAAATTTTTATATGAAAAAGAATTTATTATTACGGAAGACGTGGCAGCATGGCCTAAAGGTCTTAGCCGGCTCCAGAAAGGGGCAAATTAACTCAAAAAAAAATATATAGAGTTTTGGCGCCATCGTGACAGAAAATGGTCGTATTTTTCGTAATTATTAAACTTCGTGTATATTATGAGTAAAATTAGTTTAGGTGGAAATTAATTGAATTTTGTTTAGTTTAAGTGCACATGTGAAATATTTATGAAAAAAATAATGTATCGTATCTTTCCTTGCTGTCGCCAAATCTCACAAAATGAGCTGGAGTAAAGTGATCGCCGCTTTACTCAAGACCCTGACGTGACTTTGACTTATGACCGTTAACTTACGAAATGACTTGAAACTACTTGACTGTTAAAAAAATATTTATACGGAAGACATGGCAGCATGG
>NJDC01000260.1:178191-190376 GCA_002245475.1 Calephelis virginiensis | reverse complement strand
TAGCCTGCGGCTTCGTGTCATGATAGTATGTTCTTATATATTACTCATCTTTGAATTAAAAAAAATCCATGATCCCCGACAAACAGTCCATTCCTTTGTAATTAGTGTGCTTTAAATAAATAAATATCCCTGGACAAGTCACACAAATTGAATCTAACCCCAAACTCCAAAGTAAGCAAATTATATGCTTGTGTTATAGGTGTTAGTCAACGATTCTAATACATAGAAATACTTAAATAGATACCAGAATAAATTTAATAAACACCCAGGCCCGGAAATGCAGTAATTTAAATATTCATCACACAAATGCCTGCTCCTGTCGGAATCGAACCCGAGCCTCACGGTTGGTCGATAAAGTTAGGCGTGTACGCTAGCCACCCGACCAACGAGGCGCTAAAAGTTTTATAATCAAGCGGTTGCGAATGAGCTGATGACCTTGAAAGTCTGGACAGATCTTCCGAAATTCACGTTTTTACCGTGTTGGTCCGGGCTACTTTGCAGAATAAAATATCTGCCTTCCTGCCAGGCAGCTCGTAAAAAGCGAGGTTAGGCTTAGGTGGCAGAGTTTCGCATCAACTCGCCCGGATTGGTACCACTGCCTTATCTATTCCTGCCCCCATAACGTCAATGCTTACCGTTCGGAGAGTAAGGTATCCGATATAATTATTTTTGCTCGAGGCCTAACATCCCGGCCTAAGGTGGGTAACGCACCATTACCACCTTTGGTGTTCAGGCGGCATGAATTTCTTACCGTCTTGAAATTCACCTGCTTGTTTGCCTTCCAATATCATAAAAAATTACAGTTAAGAACAATGTTGACCACATCAGCTTTCAAATAAAAAAATCGCATTAAAATCTGCGCATCCGCTGAAGAGTTTCGATGCTACAGTCAAACACATACACACTCACGTCAAATTTATAACACTCCTCGTTTTGCAGTAATTTTTTTAAAGCATTCAATAGCGGAGAAGCTTACAGAGCTGTGAGAACTAGAAAATATCTCCCTGCCTTAAAAACGTTTTTACAGAAAGAGTGAATTAGCATTTTCCTACTTATTGTACTACTACACATTCGACCTCTTTGTCACTTTTCATTAGCTGAATTAAGGATCAGTATAACGTAATAAAAATGGACAATGCTAATTTTGATCAGAGTTGGTCGGTTCTCAAATTTGAGATGCAATTTAAAACCTCAGGCATATTTTATCGAAATCGGTCTAGTAGATACGGAGATATATTGAAAACAAAGAAAATAAGGTAATATATTATCGCACGAATGAAACTGTAGGCATTTCCTATAATTACTACTTAATGATACCAATTAATTAAACCTGGGTAAATGACAAGAAAATATCAAATAAAAAAATAATTTCCGATATTTTGTAATTCTGAATCCGGCCCATTCCAGATTACGACACACAGTTGAAAAATATTGGGTCAAGTTTGTGCGAACGCAAAAGTGATTTAAGAAACTACGAGAGCAAACTCAGAGATCTCCTTTCTACACCAACAACTGAGTCTACTAAAGTCCAGATAAACGATATTAAAGAAAGAATAAGAAAAATGGAAGAGAAGTTAGAGACGTTAAGAAATACCACAGAAGTTTTGAGTGCTGTGGAAAAGAACATTATTTTGAACAACCATGAAAAATTTCTTAAAGAATACAGGTTTGCATTTTAAATTCTAAAAATCATTAATGCTAAAGTTTTGATAATGCATATTTACGTGCAATTGTGCGTGCGTATGTGCGTGCTTACGTACCTTCTCTACATTATCCGTTTAACAATAGTAGAACAATCGTTATTTATTTAAAAATTTAAAATACGTTAAAGCTAAATCCTTATAGTTTACAATATTACATAGCCAGTTGAGTATGCATGCACGTGTGTGTACAATGTAGAGTCCGACAAAAGACGTTGCAGATTTTTTTACAGTAAACTGCACGTAAAATTAGTAGTAAAGCACATTGGTACAGATGGTACATGCGTGCATGTATAATAAATGCCTACGTGTCTGCATTAAAAGGAAGTTGACAACCACTGAGACGAATTCAAAAACCTCGAAGGATCTTTTTGAATTTGTAACGACCATGGACTACGAAGCTGAAGATAATATATTAATCTCAGCTATGGTCTTTTAGTATAGTCAATAGTTGAAGAAAAATCTGTTCAGACGTACAACAAAAACCATATGTGGTAAGTCCACAGGTGTTAGGTTCTGATGTGACATGTCAGCTTATCTACAGTCGATGCTCTCGAAACTAATTCTGAAGGACTTGAAATCACAGTTATTTAAAGCTAAATAACTGTGATTAATTAAACACAGCAAAAACATGTTACCGATATATTTAATCTAAACTTTTAAAATAACAAGTCCTGCCTGACTGATTCATTATCGCCGAGGAAAAACTGTTAGAGTTACAGCCATGAAATTTGGTAAGTAGGGACGGTTTTTTGAGAAGACACCCACTAAGGATACATTCTAAAGGGGGTGAAATAGGGCTTGAAAGTTTGTATGGATTTGTAGGCTACTGATTAAAAATGTGTTGATACGTTTTCAAGCGTTACTGGATATTCTTCTGAGGTTAAAATTTGTAAGAAAGTCCTTATAAATGCGCTGTAATCAGTAGACGTATTAACTGTCGCGCGAGCGAAACTGCGGGTAACAGCTAGTTTAAATATACGTCTTGGAAATAAGTACGCAGTAAAACCACGATTGGTGGTTTTTGGTCGATTTTTTTTATAAATTGAATAAAACAATATCTGTTCCTTGTAAAGGAAACGCAAAAGAATTTTCTCGGACATACTTGAAGCTGTTCTAGAAGGCTATCCGAAATCAAAAAAGAACTTTCTGGAAGAATTTTGTATAGAAACAGACGAGATGGTTGACTTTAGGTTAATGAATTCGTAATTCCTATTTTTAAATTTTAATTAAAATGCTACGAAGGAAACTGTTGTATTTATTTATTCAGTTTATATTGATTTGTTCGATGCGACTTGATTGATCGTAAAAAATTTGCATTATCTATGTTTTTTTAGAACCAGCTGTTAAGTCATAAATACTGTTTGACATTTAATGTCGATGACATGTCGACATGTTTGGTTTTTGTTCCGCGTGACAAACTAGCGCGAATTTTATAAAAAAAGACATAATTTTCCTATAAACATGTATAATTCTTATAGCCAGCTTCTAGTGCGGAAAAATATTCTTATTTATTGGTATATATACGTAATGTTTTACGTAAATGTGGCAATTTTTTTTGTTTTCTTATCTGTACTAATATAAAGTACCTATTGCTGCCCACCTATTGCTAAACTTGTGCATTTTTAATAAGTTAGACAAATCTTGTTATGTAAACCACATTTTGGATTAAGCAAAATACATTTAGCAGTTGTTGAAAAAGGTTAACTCATAATAAACATTAATTATTTCCTAACCATTTCAATAAAAAAAGGACAACTCCGACATTTAGGGTAAAAAGCGAAGGTGTCAGCTACCGATGCGGACGAGTTAAGAAGTTTGTGGTCACGGTGTTTATTTTTTAAATATAGCCACCTCTGAGGTCGAGCGGTTTATTGTTGGAATTGACTTCATGAGGTCCCGAGGTCGATCCCCGGATTGGGCAGTAAAAAGAAATATGTTTTTTTCCACTCCCTAATAAAAAAGTTACCCGGAATTGGATTTGCGCCCGGTTGGCTTTAAGTTTGCCACCTATCACATTGTGAGACTTGGTGTCTTCGGCTAGTTACGGTTGTCCTGGTTGTACCTCTGACTTCTTTTTAGGAGATACGGCCGTGAACTTTATTTTTTAATGTCACACGCATAGAAAAATTTTGGCGTGTAGAGCAAACGCTAATAGCTTAAAGGTCATATAAATATGCCAAGCGAAAGATAGGTATTATATATCATATCTGTGTTGCCACACTATAAGTGTGGCAACACAGATATGGACGAGTCACTCAACCTTTGCTTGCAGACAAGTAAAAAAAGTAAAAAGTGATAATACTTAAAAATACATTTATCGTAAATAAATAAAACTCTTATATCTTTGCTTATTATACATTAACAAAAGAAACTTACCCGTGATATAATAATCCCGGCAATGGATACTCGTATTCTGGGGCCTTTAAGGAGTTTGTATCTAAGATCTACGCCGTTCCAAAACGACACAAAATATCGTTTTATTTGAAGGTTGTCGCCACCGTGTAATCTGTAAAAAACACGGTTTGACATTATTTAAGTACTGTAAAACTACAATAAAGCAATTCCAATTACGTCGATTTGATAATTCCTTTTTATAAAAGATAGCTAATGACTCCTATACAGTCCCACAGACATTATTTCAACAACCCACCAGTGGTTTTGAGTTATACAAAGCATATATTTTCATCTATATATGACCGCCTCGTTGGTCGAGTGGCTAGCGTACTCGCCTAACTACATCAACTTACCGCGAGGCTCGGATTCGATTCCCGACGGGAGCAGGCATTTGTGTGATGAACATTTAGATGTCTGCATTTCCGGGTCTGTGTGTTTATTAAATTTATTCTGGTATCTATTTAAGTATTTCTATGTATTAGTATCGTTGACTAACACCCATAACACAAGCATATAATGTGCTTACTTTGGGGTTAGATTCAATTAGTGTAAGTTGTCCTGGGATATTTATTTATTTATTATCTATGTTGATAACAAAATAGATATATTTCCACTCAAAAAAACTACTATAGTCTATTAATTTTAACAAACGAGTACTAATTATGTCCCTTGCATATTTCCGATACATAGTGAGATGTAAAGCTATGAGGGGCTGGCACTACGTCTTTGTTCTCATTGTCAAATTGTAGAGGCGCATTCTGATTGATTGAAATTAACTTTAAATTGATCATTTGACCAATAGCAATGCAGTACAATTTTTTGGTAATCGTTTGTTAAAAAAATAGAGTATTATCGGATCATGATAAAATTAATATGGGACCGCTTTGGAATCATGCCCTACCTTTTGTGTTTGTTGACTTACTTTATCACTGATTATGACATCCAGCTTTTAAACATATACCTTAAAAAAATTGCCACCTACCTATAGCCATCGTAGTCCACTATAACAAGAATCTCCGGATATATCACGTAAGGTGCGTCACGTTTCCGTCTGTTGTGAGATTCTGTCGATCTTTTTCTTCTAAATCGTTTGCCCAAGTGGTCGGGTTCCATGAAAGCTGGAACAAAAACATAATGTCTAGTTAATGTTATGTGATTTAACCACCAACGGAAATCTACCGTACACTACCACCGTTCAGGTCAGACCGCAGGTCAGGAGAAAAAACGTCAAAACGAAATCTCTCGTAATCTTGCCTTTCTACCACCGTTTCGAAACCGAGTCAGTCAGGAGAATAAGCAGCGAAACAAATTCCTCGGCATCCATGATTTTTCAATTAAATTAAATTTGCGATTATTAAAAAGTATTTTATTTATTTGTGTTTGTCAGTAACAAATACACACACACACACACATACACACACACACACACACACACACACACACAGACAAAAACACAGAGTTTTTCCAAGAGACGAATGTGGAAGATATCAAATGTAGTTATCGCTTCTGTCGTGTTCCTTTTTTGATTGATAGTAGCTGGTAAAATAATAAAAGTTCTATAAAAAGTCCCATCATTACAGACATCATCTTTTATGTCCCATCATTACAGACATCATCTTAAGAATGAACATGAAAGCAGTCGGTTTGTTTGTTTTCCCTAAAAGAATATGACAAGAGCTAGAGCAGCTAGTTAGAGAAACTTTTAGATTATAAGATAATAGCGGCCCGTCCCGGCTTCGCAAGGTTACAAAATATTCATGTAAACCTTCCTCTTCAATCACTTTATCTATTTAAAAAAACCGCATCAAAATCCGTTATGCAGTTTTAAAGATTTAAGTATACAAAGGGACAAAGGGACATGAAGCGACTTTATTTTATACTATGAAGTGATGTAAAAAATACCTACATCTTTTGTATAAATGTTGGTTTTTCCAAATGTAAAAATAATGTTCTCGTGTTGAAATATCGTTAAAACCTTTTCGCTAAGTATGACGTAATGTTTGTCCGAAAATTGACCTTATGACCTGTTCGAAACACCAGTTTGACAATTCTTTTTTTACAACTCTTTTTAGTTTTCTTTCCTTTCTTTAAGTTTAGGCCTTCACGTTAGTATTTAGCCATTAGTCAAGCAGAAATTTGCATCAAATTTTATGTCAATTTCAATTAATTTTAATTAGTCATCAGTCGTAATTCACCAGTAAGTCATGTCAGGCTCTTGGGTAAAGCGGTGGCCTTTTTACACAAGCTCATGTAACGAGATTTGGCGGCAACGAGAAAATAAACGATACGCTTATTTCTTTGTAATTATTTCATTTGTGCACTTTCACTGAACAAAATTGTACAAAATGCCACCAAAATTAACTAATTTCACTCAATATTAACACGAAATTCAATAATTATGAAAAAACTTCGACCATCTTTTCTCTCGTAGTATTCAAATAGGATCTACTTTATACGAAAAATGATACTTTGTTCCTTTTGTTTTGTTACATTAATTTGACAGCTTGGCCAAATTCCTGGTCGAGGGGTTAGCGTACACGTCTAACGCCACCCTAAACTCCACAGACACACACAGCTAAAGCTTGGGTACGATTTCCGACGGGGGCAGATATTTGTGTAAAGAACATATAGATATCTGGGTTTCTAGATCTAGGTATGTTTATTAAATTTATTCTGGTACTTATTTAAGTATTTCTATGTATCTTTGACTAACCACCTTTAAAACGAGCACATTAAATATATAACTTTGAGGCGAGATTCAATTCGTCTATCTTGTCCAGGCAGTGCCGGATTTAAAACTAGCCTCGCTCTGGGCGAAACTTTTATGGCATCCTCTAAATTCATTTCTATAATACATTAAAGTGCATACGAAGGAAAGAAAGTAACAAAAATAAGCGATTAAAAAAAAACAATATTATACATTTTCCAGGCTTTTTACTTTAAATAATTCTTGCTTAATTTTAGGTAAAATGAATTAGGTACGACTCGTTCAATAATCGATCTTGCAACCCTATTTATCCAGCGCCCTGGTCGGTAGGCCCCAGCGCCCTACCCTAACGCCGTTACTGTGTGTTCTTATTAAGCTATCAATTCAAATGATAATGTCTCTTGCTTTATTTTCTAAAAAGGCACTTAATATGATTTTCAGTTACGTTTGTAAAAGGCAAATGGTTACAATAATAGCTATAAGTAGAAGGAACTCCTTTTTTTGCTCCTTAGAATATCCCAACACCAAATTATTGTATTAGAAATAGAAATGATACCTTCTCAAATAAATGCGGAGTTCTGTTGATACAAACATAAAAAACAAATAGAAGTTCGTTCTTTTTTGGAAAAACGATAGAAAAAGTAGTTGTTAATAAAGTATATTATGCATGTTATTATGTAGTTGTTAATTTTATTTGACCTGCTCACACTTGATGGTCCTATTCGACATTGAATATTGTAAATTGTATTCTTTATATTGTGTACTATTTAAGGATATTTTTTTTGTTTTTTAATTATATTTTTTTGTAGAATTTCTTGTTTGGTGGCTCAGTATTTTTGTTTTGTTTAAATGAGGTCTAGGTTTCTATGCTACTCATGCTCAGCGGTTTAGCTGTAAAAATGCAATAGACAGACAGATAGATTTTCGCATTTATAACATTAAGTATCTTCACGCCCATATCCGGTCGGCAGAGGCACAACCATGGCAGCCACGATTAGCCGAAGATTAGATTAGTCTCACATTGTGATAGGTAGCAAGTCTATTTCCATACCGGGGATACATCCAATCCCGAGCAACATTTTTTTATTAGAAAATTGGAAAAAACATATTTTGTTTTTTTTGCCTGACCCGGAAATCGAACCCGGGACCTAACGAAGTCTAGTCCGACACCTGAACGCTGGTCCACAGAGGCGAATATACACTATTTATACAATTATATACATATACAATATAATTGTATTACTTTACATATACAATTTATAAATATATTGTACAATTTGACCCACGGACGTAGTTGCGGGTGTAAACTAGTACCCTTTATTCAAGGAAGTAGCTATACAAAGCCATCTTTATGTTAATAATCTGATAAATTACACGAGGTGTGCATAATTGAAAATCATAAGCTTTTAAGAAGCTTATATTAATATCTGTCACGACAAAGAATAAAGTTATCGATTTAAATGATAAGACGTCACATCACTAACATCGATGGATAGACAAAAAACTGACCAGCGCTACAGACGCGCCTACGGTAGGCAACAAAAAAATAATAATTGAATGTGTGTATCAGTGGTTACTTTTTGTTTGAGATTTGATAGGCGCCATAATTTCGTACACAACAACGTTTGGTTCCGGAGCC
This sequence comes from Calephelis virginiensis, assembly GCA_002245475.1. Lineage (NCBI taxonomy): Eukaryota > Metazoa > Arthropoda > Insecta > Lepidoptera > Riodinidae > Calephelis > Calephelis virginiensis. The sequence goes on along the minus strand of NJDC01000260.1, from coordinate 181,933 downwards.
AAATCGGAACCTTATTTTATTTATCACTAGAATTTAAAAATGTTTGAAATCACACACCACTTGAAATTGCGCGATAATAATAGTAAAGTTTAAAAAAGTGAACACAAACAAAATTTATCCGTAATATTTTCCTCGTGTTGGTCTTGGCTCCTTCGCAGAAAAGACCATCTGCCTTCCTGCCAGGCAGCTCGTAAAAGGTGAGCATAGGCTTACCGTCACTAGTACCGTGACATCTGACTAGGTGGTAGAGTTTCGCAGCGACTCGCTCGGATTGGTACCACCGCCTTACCTTTTCCTGCCGCTTTAACGTCATGGCGTGTTTCGCTTTGGAGGGTAAGGTAGCCGGTAAACTACCTTACCCTCCAACCTAACATCCCGACCTTAGGTTGGCAACGCACCATTACCATCTTTGGTGTATCTAGGCGGTGTGAATTTCTTACCATCAGGAAATCCGTCTGCTTGTTTGCCTTTCAATATCATAAAAAAAAATGTAGCCAAGAACTATTTAGTTAATGTTAGCCTTAACACAAAAATCGCATCGTAATCGGTTCATTTGTTTAGTTGTGATGATAAAGACAAACATACACGAACACACCATATTTTTCGTTCGGGAGTTAAAAATAGTTTACGGCTGCTTAGGGAGCGCAATTTACCTACCCCATTTCGTAGGAAACATTCAAGTTTTTTGAAGAGGATGGAAGGCAAACAAGCGGACAAATTTTCTGATGTTACGATAAAACACGTCGCCAATAATGGTAATGACGCGTTGCCAACCTAGGGCTGGGATCTTAGCCTTTATCTAAGAATAAGTTTGCGCTACTCTTCGAATCCAAACACCACAATAGTGTAAATAAGGTGTAGGCGCCAACAATGTTACCGGTCTCGATGAACTAGTATTGTTTTAGCAACTTTATCCAATAACATAAACTATTAGATTAGTTGTTGTTGCTTGAGGCGAGCACGCTTAGATATAAAGTTTATATAGCTTTTCTCCCATTTAGATATTAGGATAAACATTTGCTAATCTCTATTTAAAAATATACCATAATATCTCTCCGTTGCGAAGTGCGAAACATACATAACGAATTTGAATTGCGGGCGATAGGGTTGTCACATCCCTGCGCATGAGAATGTCTTCGTTTTAGCAACAATATTAGCTGATCCACAATGTCGCTGAACTAGCTAAATAATTTAATATAATAAGTTTGTCATTAATACTCCTTGATGAATACGCGACGCTCTGCGCAAACCGGGGCTATTATCATGATCAGTAATCGCTATCTGTATTTATTATTGACAAGTCTTCGACAAGTTTGCCGTCGATACGAGATCACAGATTATTAAAATATATAAAAATTATTAAGATGCGTTTGAAGAGGTTTAGCGAGATCAAAAAAAAGACGCAGTTTTTTTTAATGATTATTGAATTTTGGTTATACATTAAGTGAAATTAGTCAATTTGGTGTCATGTATAATTTTATACCGTCGACAGTGTGCAAATAAGGTATTAAAAAAATAAAGGAATTAGTGTATCGTGTATTTTCTCGATGCCGCCAAATGTCACTTGGTGAGCTTGGGTAAGAATGCCACCGCTGACTGACTATAACGACTTATACATGATACATTTTGAATAACTTCAGTTCAATTTTACGTAATCAGCTGGATGCAAATTAATCAAACTTAACTAATGGCAGAATGATTAAGCCCATGTAAAAAAAAGCAAAAGAAAAAAAAAGACGATACTAGTGATCGTCGATTTCGTGATTACGTCCTAGCTAAACGCAACCGTACATAGACGAGCTTCTGTTTAGATTCCTGGGAAGGGTAGTTATAACTGCGACGAATATATTTATTTTTAATTGTACCACAATAGCATTCAACTTAGGCACGTTGAGGTTCGATCAAATCGTGTCAATTATTTAAACATGTTTATATTTCAACGCGTGAGATTATATTCATAAGGTTTGAAACTTTTTTTTTACATGAAAAAAATAGTGAATTAGGTGAGGTAAGCTACCTTTACAGAGACTTTGAACTATTTCTAGTTTGAGTTACTGCGTTAATTAGTTATTTGAAAATCCTTAAAATAGCTGTAAGCTATGACATATTTAATTATTTTTTTAGTTGTAAGTACCCCATATTTCTTCCTATTCGTTAAATAAAACGTCCAACTATTGGATATTAAAATGTTGCAAATATTTTTACGTTTTTAAATTTTTTTCACGGATACTAATAATTGTAAGTATATTTTTTTGGACAAGTTAATGAGGTTTTAGCTATACAGTTAGGTATTGAGTAATTATCAATGTTCAATTCTTAAAACAATTTATTTGCAACACTAGTACTTTCCACAATTTATATTTTATTTTTATAGTTTAGCCAACCGGTTTCGCTATACAAGCATCATCAGCTTAAGCTCGGGCGTAAGCTTAAAATATTCTTGTGAAGACTAGAACTTCAGAACACGACAATGGCAAGCAATAACATTATGGTGGTAATAAAAATGTAGATAAGTCAAAACTCTACTTTTACGACGGTTTTAGTTATACATATTATGTGCGTCTAGTAGGTAGACAATTGGTGTACCTAGTTCAAAGAAGCCCGAAATCAGCACGGGCATTTGTCATAGTTTATTCACTCTTACCATAATCACTTAAGTGGTCGTCATGAGCCGGATCCCTTTTGATGATGACGTGCTGAGCTCCTCTCAGTGCTTGCTGCAGTTGCTCTTGTTCAGTCTTTTTTCTTTTTACTGAAAATAAATCACATTTAAATATTTGGCCCTTAAAATATGATTATATTGGTGGTGACATATTTTAGATGCATGCTATCTTTTTCCACTAAACAGACTAAATGAATGAAACATTTTAGATGTCAGATTAATCTGGATATGTCAAATTGTGACGTTTTTAATTAACGTTTTCCGAGGAATAGATTAAACGTCAGTGGAAATATCATGTACAGATTAATTTGACAGCATTTAAAGTTTTTTGTCGCTTTCTGTTATTTTTGTTGAAAAAAGATAGCGATAATTTTAAATTAGTTTGATGGGTGCGCAACAATATAACTTCATTGTTTAAGTAAATAACTTCACACCCGTATCCGCAAAAACGTAGGTAGAGATACACCTAGAGTACCCACGATTAGCCGAAAATACCACTTATCTTCACACTGCGATAGCTGGTGAACCTATCGCAGCTACCGGGCAAGCTCATGTAAAATTGTTTTATTAGAACATATCGTCGCTTATATTACAACACCGCGGATATGCATTTTTTACGTTACGCTTTTTTTTAATTTACCGGATAAAGAAATTCTACGTCTTTTCGACCAATAACATCCTAATAAAGCGGCTAATAAGAAGCCGTATTTTCAAAAATTGTTTCACCGCGAATGTTGTTGTCATTTGTCGATTTTTGATATAAACACCGCAAATCTCCACAAATGTAAAGTATCGAAAATGCATATTCGCGGTGTTGTAATATAAGCGACGATATATAGTTAAATTACTTAAATAGATTATACTATCCATATTTAAAAAATCATATATTTCTTTAATTATTTGTTGCGTAAGGAAGTGTCTTTCTTATCGCAAGATAAAAAGATGACTCCCAAAAATTGGAACACGACGATGATGAGTACAGATGTTATACTAGTTTCTCCGCGTTGGTCCGGGCTCCTTTGCAGAAAAGACCATCTGCCTTTCTGCCAGACAGCTCGTAATAGGTGAGCATAGGCTCAC
>NJDC01000260.1:164294-177828 GCA_002245475.1 Calephelis virginiensis | reverse complement strand
GAATCCGTCTGCTTGTTTGCCTTCCAATATCGTAAAAAAAGGAAATATTAAGACGGTGGGTACCGATCCGTGATCTTGTCACATTCTATGAAGATAGATTGCTGTCTATATAGACAGTCAGGAAGAACTAATTGTTGCCAGTCGCTGCACCCATGGGTTATAGATATTAACCTCTCCCGAAGGAACTGATACCTTATCTATGTGAATGTTATTAAGTATAGTTAAAAACTTGCCTATAGGTAAGCCGGTATCGATGGACACCATGTCAGCCATGCTGCCTGGATCCATGAACATTTCATCGTCCTGTGCGGTGGCTGTCATCGAGTCAGGGATCGGCCTTATTACCAGGTCGTGACCGATTGAACCTTCCTGTCAAACAAATTCCAAAATAAAAAAAAATCGATGGCTTAACTAATTTGGATTACATATGGTTGTTAACACTAGTTTTGCATCCGTCTGGATCTGGTAGATTTAATCCCAATTCGATGATAATCGGAAGGATGGAAACAAAGTTTCCTCCAAGGTTACCTTTTTTGGGAGCTTACAACCGTTTAGAACGTATTTAAATGGATTTTGATGATGTCTTTTTTCTTTAAGAAGGTCATGATTCAAAAGTAAAAAAAGTACCTTAAGCATTTCCAATGTATGAAACGCTTCAAGTACTTCTTTCTATCAGTCAAGAAAAATGTTGTTAAGCAACATCACATTACGGTAGATTTAGATTTTTTTTATTTCACATGCGGCCAATGTTAATAATGTATCTCAATGTAATGGATTTCAAGCAATCTAGATAGCTGCGTATCCGGCGGCCTATCCCATACCTAATTGCCATATTCATCCTGTCCACAGATATGTTATTGGCAAGCGATAACATAAAAATGGGTCAAAATATCAATCTTGGACAGCAAGTTTTGGATTAGGATTGATTATTAATATTGGCCGATAGACAATACAAAATCTGTCACCATCTTAAAGATTGCTGCATGTCATGATGCATTTTTAAATTATGATTCGCAGTTCATTGAAATTTTTTCTAACATATTACTGTTAAATAGGTAAAACGCAATAAAATTGAAATAACAAATTTTGCATGACACGGAGCGGGCTGTCTGAAATTCGCCAGGACAGTTAGTTTCACACAAACGATTGTTCCGAATTCATAAAAGTTTACGAACTCATAGCACACATCTTTACATACTGGTATAATAAAACTGAATCTGGGCATGAACAGGCTTCTTCATAAACGTTGTTTAAATTTTTTTTATTCAAAAACGCTATTTAGATTTATTCATTTTTTCAAATAATATGTTCTTAAATAGCTGTCACTTTTAACAACCTCGGACCCTTGCTTATAAACTTAATCAACAAGATGGCTGACTTAATTTCAAACAGCTGATTTCATGTGCGATGACAAAATAGCTATTTAATCTAGCTTATTAGTGCATGCTTTAACATTTTCTATGCGTGTAATGAAATATTTTGATTTTGGTGTAGTTTTTTTTGTTTTCAACACTAACTGCAAAAAAAACACTACAACGTACGCACAAAGTCACGCGCAACAGGTATCAAAGTTAAATACCAACTACCTACACTAAAGCTACCAAACACTAAATAACATTTGTTAGAATTTATACTGAACCCTCACTACGAGTTTACGGCGTTATACTTTTCGTAAATAATTTGAAAACTTTGAACAGCGCCTCTATTGGAAACTAAAAGAACTAAAATTTCAGACGCTCATACGCTCTGTACATTTCAATACGCATATTACAGAACGTTATCTATAGCAACTCATGTTAAAAGCTCAGAGACCCTACCATGAGTTTACGGCTAAGGTCACTATATTTGTAGACCAAAAGCGCTATATAGAATTCGTTACGTCATTTACTGAACGTAATATACACTAACTCATGGTAAAGGCTCTGAGCCGTCAATATCTGGAGTAATGTCTGAGCCCTTACCATGAGTTTACGGCTTGTCAAGTTTGCTATACTCGATACTGTCTCTGTAAATTATTTCTTTGAAAACTTTGAACAGCGCCTCTGTTGGTAATTACCGTCACTAAATTTTTAGACTAAGAGCGAAAAAAAATAGATTTCGAAACGTCATTTACTGAATATAATTTGTACTAACTCATGGTAAAGGCTCTGTACCATCTATAGTAATGTCTGAGCTCCAACTATGAGTTTACGGCTTGTCGAGTTTACTATATTCGCTAGTGTCTACGTAAATTATTCGTAACAAAACTTTGAACAGCGCCTCTATTGGTATCTAAGAGAAACATATTTTTAGACTATAAGTGTCATAGATTTCGTCACGTAACTTACCGAGCGTGATCTATACCGACTGATGGTAAAGGTTCTGAAATATTTAATTGGCTTTGTCCATGTCACCTACGTTTTGTCAGTTACTGGCATGGCACCTTTACAATATTGTGCAACTTTCTGAAGTTTTTAATGAGTCAATAAGTTATGTCTGCCGAGGCATTCGTGTACTGTAATGTTTTAGTAAAAGCAATAAAACTCGACAGGCTGTTGCAACAGTTTATTGCCTTTTATCTTTATTATGTACTCTTTGTCTTTTCCTTAGCACCACTTAAATAATTATTACCGTATCGACATATTTCATAACAACTACTATTTGGCTTGTAAATTTTGTTAAAATATTTAGTAAGATAAATAAATTTGTTTCGAATTATATATTCCTAATTATAAATATCGTAGTATCATTTTTTTACCACAAAATAAGCAAATTATATACTTGTCTTAAGAGTGTCAAGTCTTTTTAGGGTTCCGTAGCCTAAAGGCAAAAAACAGAACCCTTGTAGATTGTTCATGCCTGACAATAAATTTTCAGAGTTCCTCAAAGTAATTTAGTACAGTAGTTTTCCCCGTGTTGGTCCGGACTCCTTTGTAGAATAGACCATCTGCCTTCCTGCCAGGCAGCTCGTAAAAGGCATGCATAGGGTTGACACTGTGGAATCCTACATGGTGATAGAGTTTTGCAGCAACTCGCGCGAATTGGTACAACCACTTTATCTATTCCTGTCGCCATAACGTCAGTGCTTGCCGTTGACGTTCCAATATCATAAAAAAAGTTAGTCCGATTAGGTGGCAAAGCTTAGTCGGATTAATACAACCATTCAATCTAATCTTGCCGTTATAACGTCAGTATTTATCATCGCATGTATACTTGGGAGGAACTTGGAACCTCATAAAGCTGGGATCGCAGTCTTAGATTGGCAACGCTTCTTACATTTATCATCAAAATCTCGGATATTAGGTCAGAGAAATTATCTTTGGTGTCAGTAGGCGATGTGTACGTATATATTACTTAGTTAAATCACAGTAAAACTGCACCACCAACTCCTATTTTATTATTACACTAGCTTCCGCCCGCGACTCCGTCCGCGCGGATGTCGGTCTAAAACTGAAAAATTGAGATTTTTTTCTACGTATTTTTCCAGCATAAAAAGTGTCCCATTTTTATGCCTAGGATAATAAGGTATAATTATACCAAGTTTCATCGAAACCGAACCGTTAGTTTTCACCTGATGCCTGAATATACAGACAGACAGACAATTTTTTTTAATCACATATTTGGGTTTGATATCGATCCAATATTGTAATGTAATATTTTCAATGTACCCGTAAAATTTACCTTTCCACATGTTTATTTTATGTATAGATAGATAACCTTAAAAAAAATAATCTTTACGCTCATATTCCCAGCACGTTAAAGGAGGTAGAAAAGTACAAGTAAGGCACCCACGACTACCTGAAGATACGTCCAAAAGTGTGATAGATGGCAAGCCTATCGCCAACCAGGCGATAATCCTATCCCAGGCAACGTTGTTGTATTAGGAAATTCGAAAAACACATTGCCTTACTGTTGCCTTATGTGAGGATTGAACCCCGGACCAATGAAGTTAAGTACAATCACTAGACCAAAGAGGTGATCACCAAATAAACAATTAAGCGCTGTAAAACTGCAAAAAACTAACTCCAACTATTGCATTAGATAACTCGTCGTGATTTGATGATTCTTTTTTTGAAATATATTTTTTCGTCGTCTATTCATCATTAACATAAGCATACATTTGTGCTTTACTAAGTATGAATCATAACTACTAGTTGGATGTTGAAAACATTATTTAGAACCTCTTCAGAATCACGATCTATCTTTTTTTTTAAAAAAAACTATCAATATAGGTTTGTTAATCTCGTAACAAACTCAAAAAATAATAATTAAAAAAACCGTCAAACAAAAAAATAAAACAAACAGTCAAATTAAAATCTTCATCCTTTTTAGAATATTATTAACTACAAAGTAGCATATGCACATTAAAATTTACTAGTGGTCGCCCATTGGTCGAAATTCCACCATAATAAATTTTAATATCTTGTTGATAAGAACGCCATCTTCATTTCTCAAAACCAACTACTTTGTTTCCAAACTTTATAGTGAGCCATCTATGATATTTTATCGTTATCATCAATATATTTGTTTGTGTGTCAAATGCATGCTAGTGTGGGTAATGTTTTATTTATTAATTTAATGTACTTTATAAGCATTATTATTGAAAAAATGTTAGCGTTCTGCATTGCACATAAACTATAAGTGTGCCAAAAGTCTATGAAGATTTTGGCTTACCTACTGTTCGGCAATTTAAAAAAAAAAAACATTTTTCAAAATTGCGTTCATTGATAATTCTTTCAAATATGGATAGTCAACATCAATACAAATAAAAAATATTTTTAGAAAAAACCCGTTAAGTGTCACATTCCGAAGATAAAAACAACTAAAGTTTTACTATTAAAGGTTACTTTACGGGGTTCAGACAGGTATGCAACTTTGGGAGCTCATATCTTCGAAATGTGACACTTTACGCGTCAGTGTCTCAGATTATTTTTGGTTTGTATTAATGTTAACTATCCATTTTTGAAAGAATTATTAGTGAACATGATTTAAAAAAAAACAAAATGGTGGACAGCAGGTAAGCCAGGCTTCATACAAAAATCTGTAAGTCTCATACTCCTCCGTCCGCACGATTTTCGTAAGAAGGGGTCCAAAGTTTTGGCATCACGTATTAATATATAGATGCACTATTAAGTAAGCCTAAGTCAATAACCACTTGTTGGGTCTTTCATTAAATTTAGACGGGATCACCTCTAAATTACGACCTACCTTTCAAAAAGAGGATCATTAAACTTAGTCACTATTGGCGTAATCGCATAACAAATATCAAAATAAAACATATTCTAGATGGTAAAAGACAGACGGTTACGAAGCCTTTGCTTTCTATTCAATAAAAAAAAAGAAAAAAAAGGAGATCCCATGCACAACTGTTCTGAAGGCACACACATACAAATTGCATAATCCTCTCGTCAATTGTCCGTCAGTTCATCTGACGTGTCGTAATCGACCTTAGTCTACTTGTAGGTCCATTGTTCTGATGGTTTATTATCATTGTGTGCTTAGGATGTTTGAGTGCACTAATGTCTTGGCTATTATTATTAATGGGTTCCGTTCAAAGTCATATTTCGTGGGAGATTTGCATTCCCTTCCGGAGAATGGACGTTCACTTGAGGTTAGGTGATTGACTTGAGTTAGATCATAGGATAGTTTAGACTTCACGAGTGCGAAAATATTAGTTCCGAATTTACAATAGGTTAAAGGTTAGTGCACCATTTTTAACCGAATTAAAAAGAGGAGGTGGTATGTTTGAATCCTATTTTAAAAGTATGTTAATCGATTTCTCTTTCATTTCTGAATCGATTTAAATATTTTTGTTACTTTGAACCGAAGCACGTAATGACGTTATGGCGACAGGAATAGGTAAGGCGGTGGTACCAATCCGGGTGAGTCGCTGCGAAACTCTACCACCTAGTCAGATGTCACGGTGTTAGTGACGGTAAGTTTTTGCAGTTTGAATACGAGTAAAAAATTATTTAATAGAATACTTATAGCGTACTTTAGTAAGTGTCAAAATTGAACATGTAATGTAAGTCCTATAGTTGTGTTAACAAATTACCAGGTTCCCCATGTCGGACCCGGGTTGATTTGCTAATATAAGCAATTTTCTTTCCTAATGGCTTAATTAGATTTTGGTTGAAAGAGTTGAACATCGGTTTGTAATTAAGACCGTGAACTTAATAAGACAGTAGACTTAGTTTATTTAAATTATTTAAATCTTGACTTTCGAAAAATGTATTTTTCTATACTTATTTTAAAAAAATAAATATTATTTTCAAAACGGTTGTAGTGTCTGTGTTTCCTATTGTCGTATTCCGGTCTGAAGGTAAGGGGAGCCGGAAAACTTACTCGCACAAGAGTCAAATTTTTTTAACATCAAATTCAGCAATGCATTACTACCATCTTATGTGCGGCGTGTATTTCTTACCAACATGAAATAAGAGAACATGTTTTCCTACCGATACCAAGTTGCGGTCTCAGGCTTAAGTCCCAAGTGTTTTGCATTAATAGAGGTTTTAGGTTATTCAGTGATGTTTTAGTGTTTTAGCCACTGTTTATGTCATCATCTCACATAAACTAAGTTAATTAATATTTCCATAATACTAGCCTTACTAAGGCGCTATCAGCATCCCCACATCACGGCGTCGTCAACGTAGAATATAGCCGTCATTTTAACAAAAGCAGAAGCAGAATACGTCTTGTGCGGTCGATATCTAGAAAGAGACTGATTTGCACCTTTGCTGCGTCCTGACGTGAATTTTTACGTTAAGTTAACGTAAATTTGCACGTCATGTTAACATACCGTACCGCGTTACTACACCATTCCACGTTGACGACGTCGTATCGTGGATATGTTGACAGGCCCCAACGGTGTCTAAATACATTTAGAAAACATTAACTACACTCACTTTACAAACCACCCTGGCTGGCTGAATACATCCCAGAAAATTCGTTTGAATGAAGACGACAGTAGTGTACATGATCACTATACGAAACATGTAAAAGTCGCAATTTTTTTTAAATGTCGTCGAATTATGTGAAAGTAAGTAACAATTGTTTTCGCAAAACAATGATAAAATCAAATCAAAAGTTGCTTAATTAGTTAAGTAATTCGTAAGCTGCATTCTATATTAAGTTTAAATTAAAAACGTGATTGTTATTACTTTACAAACAATGTATTTCATTTCCTTTGGATTTCAGTTGAAAAAAAACATGTTTTATCTAAACAAGTTCAATAATTTATGGTAGAAGCAAATCTAAAATCCTAACAACGTCATTTCTTTTGTTCACTATCATTTAATCAAATCAATATTACAGGATTTAGGTTGCTTGCTTATAATCGCATAAAAACTTAGTAGTATAATTTAACTATAGATTTAGTTTTATAATGTGTGTGCTAATAACCAGAGAATGTGTTTGTAAATATACAAATAAATTTTTGACAATTTGGAATCTATACTAATATCGCATCTAAGAATAAAGTATTATGCAAAAAGTTGTCCGTGCAGCAGGTAAACCTGAATATGAAGAGTCATACTGTTTCACTTTTAGAGTTTACATAGATATATCTTATACACTGGTAATAATTGTTCGAAAAACAATAAATACGATTTTTTACAAAATATATGTATTTGTACTTTAGATAAATATAAATATTGTACATACCACCACAAGTTTTCCATGTTTTGGATGTCTCCTAATAAGCAAAGCTGCCCCATTCTCCTCATCTTGGTACAAGTCCCCAAGTTCTTCTTCACCATCCTGTAAGAATAATTAATATTAGGTATATACAGGGTAACTTTGAAAAGACCGTCCAAAAAGGGGGAATAAGCTTAAATGGTAATTAATTTTAAATATTATTGCTAAATTGTAAAATTTACTTTAATAAACATTCATTTAAAACAGTTCGAAAAATGATTCACTTGTTGTCACGCTATGTCATACCTAGTACGAGTCATCACGTCACCAGCCTGCGAACGCAATTGTGGTCAGTGCAAACCAGTTTTATGCTTTGTTAACGTTATAAGCATGTCTCTTGTATTTCGCGTGGGAAAAACAATACATTTTTTTTTTAATTTTAAGTTTTTTCATAGATCGCAGGTGTTTTACTGTTACTGCGATTCAGCTATAAATGCTCTTCCGGTTGATATAAGTGAGTCTAATTCCCTCCCCATATTTAAGTCACGTGTTTATTAACATTTGTTGAACACTCAAAGTTCAGAGACTTTTTGATTTCCGATACTCATACTTATTTATTTCGATTTTAGTTCTATAATTAAGTATTTTATATTATGTTACGTTTCTGTGTTTAAGTATACATATATTGTTGTAGTACTAGTCCTACCTTTAGTCTATTTTGTGTTATACTATATTATGTGTGTGTATGTTTATATTATATTATATACATTGTTATAAAATCTTTGTTGTATTAGATTTGCATGCTAATTTTAGTTTCTTTGGTAAGTTTAGGATCTTGTTAGTTTTTAACTATCTTTAATCAATTTGTGTTGTTGTAAAATGTGTTTTTTTTTGTTCTCAAATTTTTTCGCTCTACGCCATTTGTGTTTTTGCTTTTTGTACGAAAAGTAGTTTTACCTCGAATCATTTTGTGTAACTATGAGCAACGCAAGGGGTTGCGGATCGTTAATCATTTTGAGTTTTAAACAGGGAAGGTCAAAAAGTACTTAGTGCAAATTATAAGTTTCATATTTTATTGTTCATGCTAAAAGTACAAAAAAATTTCTAATCCTCTATCAGGTATTTTCACGCCCATATCCCTGAACGGTGGGCAGAGGCACAACCAGGGCACCCACGACTAGCCGAAGACAATAAGTCCCACAATGTGATAGGTGGCCTATCGTGAACCGGGCACATATACAATCCCGGGCAACTTATTTTAATTATAAAATTGAAAATATACATTTTCTAATTTTTTTGTTGCCTGACTCGGGGATCGAGGTGGCAAGCCTATCGCCAACCGGGCACATATCCTATCCCGAGCAACATTTGTTTTTTAATTAGAAAATTGGAAAAACCAAATTTTCTTTTTGTTGCCCGACCCGGGAATCGAACCCGGGACCTCATGCAGTCAAGTCCGACAGCTGGACCGCTAGACCACAGAGGCGACAATCCTCTATCAAACGCGCATTTATATGATATAGGTATATTTATGAGATCTACTAGAATGAGATAGGGAAATATGCCAAATATAGTAAGGCAAATGTGGATAGACTTTTCTTCCATATTGTATCTTAAGAACAATCGCTGTATCATAGCCGTAGCAAAAGCGGTTAGGGTTTTTGTGTGATAAAACTGCGAACAAGTACACATCTCTCCAGGTGGTAAGAGACAATGGAAGCCTATATAAACTACTAACAGTTTCATGTAGCTTCGCCTTCGTAACTTTGCTTCTACTGAACCAATTTTGATGAAACCACGCCTATATCACTCAGGGATAATGTTGCATTCTAAAGGAGAAAGAATTTTTAAAATCGGTCTAGTAGTTTCGGAGCTTATTCATTTCAAACAAACAAAAAATCAAACCTTTCTTCCTTATAGTATTAGTACAGATAGATAGTAATAGACAAGCTAAACCAGGGTGCTACTTCCACATTGGCACTGGCTACCTAGTAGGTCCTACCCTACCCAAAATTATTCTTACTAATTTTAGTACTTGCAAAAATGCACACATTTTACAAATTTTATTAAAAAACGCTTTCCTTTAGACATAACACACGCCTGAACGGAGAGATTAATTTTGCTAATTATTTTTTATTGTTAGTCATTGTCAGGAAAAGAAAAACGTGGATAATTGCAAGGAAAATAGGAAAAGAACACCATTGTTACATTAACGAACTGTTAGACTGCGTTTCCACCAGAGATGTGCGAGGATGCGTAGCAAAGGATGTGTTTGTAAAGAACCAATAAAATCGCGTTATTTACCTCGTCTCGGTCAGCACAGTTCTATTGGTAACGATTTTATTGGTTCTTTACAGACTCAACCTTCGCTACGAACTCTTGCACATCTCTGGTAAAATCGCAGCCTTAATCAAGCTAAGCGAAAGAAAGTTCGCCGGGCCAGTTGTACAAGTTATAAGTAAGGAGAAGGTTAACATTAAAAAAAAGCTTCATTTTGATTCAAATTAGTTAATACGGAAAGTCTGTAGGATCAGCTCTCTTATATTTTTATATTTATTGAAACGAAGAAAAAGAAATTGTTTTAACCATTACATAATTTTTTTGCAATATTTTCCTTAATCAAATGTCTATTACGAGTAAGTAACAATACACAATTTATGTTGGTACTTAAATTATGCGATGGAGATTGTTAGTGGTAAATAATAGGCGAATGCTCACACGTCGGCCATTGTGTGGAAAATATGTGCGAACAATAACGCCGAACAATGTAGTTCAATATCAGCTTGCGGTTGTGACGTACTTACGAAGCCCTAAAGCCAGTACATCGCCTTAAAACAGTTTAGTTTCAAGAACTATTTGAATAGTGAGGTTATGACCCCTTAAGTCCTGATGTCATTACAATGGCACGAAGTGTTTGTCGAAAAGGGTACAAACTACAACTTGTCCGAAACTTCACACCCGAAGGGGTGACAGAGGCACAGCCAGGACACCCATGACTAGCCAAAGACACTAAGCCCCACAATGTGATAGGTGGACTATCTACTATATATATACAATCCCGGGCAACTTATTTTAATTAGAAAATTGAAAACATACATTTTCTAATTTTTTTGTTGCCCGACTTGGGGATCGAACCCGAGACCTCAAGAAGTCAAATCCGAAGTGTCCATTTGGTGAAAGGTCAGATTATGGGATTTTGTTATCATCACCTAGTGGGTGGCCTGGTTGCATCTCTGCCTATCTCTGGACGAATTACAAAAATTGATCTAACCCCAAAATCAGCAATTTTTTTTGTGTTATAGGTTTCAGAAACGATATAAATACAAAATCTTCTACATAAAATTCTCGAGTAACAATGTTCGTTCCCGTACTCCTCCGAAACGACTCAACCGATTTTCATGAAATTTGAGTGAATGAGTGTACTCCTAAGTGATAAGGGTGTCTCATGCCAAATTGTTTACTAAAATCGCATTAAAAATATAGCAGAAAAACTAGTTCTTATATAGATATTAGAATAAATTTGATAAACATCCAGACTCGGGAATACAGACATCGATGCTAATCACACCATTACTTGCCCATGTTGGGGATCGAACTCGAGCCTTGTCGGTGAAGGTATCTGCAGGACTATTCAGTATCTTTTTAGTGATGATCACTGGGTAAAGTGTACATCAAATATATCTCAAATGACGTGTTTTGCATTTGCTATCTCTATCGTGTGTCTGTTGGTCACAGGAGATAGCATATATAAAACACGTCATTTGACAGCTATTTGATGTACACTTTACCCATCGATCGTCGCTTAAAAGATACGGAATAAGCCCCCTGATCATTTTCATGAGAATTATCAGCATACTCTACCTGATGTTATTTTTAAATAATTTCGAAACTATGAAAATAACTCGAACGAGTTAAAACATTCGTTAACGTTAACCGCACCCTACGTTAGGTAATATTACGTATCGTTTTATATAATTTGAGTCGCCCTACTGATTACATGAATGCGGAACTGTGCTAAGTCTAGATTACCCAAATTAGGGTTATGATTTTTTTATTAAAACAAATGAATTTTTATGTTAATAAAGGGCAAACAGATGGTTTATGGTGGTAAAACATCACAGTAAAATTGCGAGAAACCTGCGTCGATTTCAGTAAGAAAAGATAGGAGTACACAAAAATTGAGTACATACATACATATATTCACGCCAAGACCCTTACTGGTAGGCAGAGCGTATGGTAACATGTAGTATTTTGTTAAATTTACCTGAAATTTCATCATCAGATCCAGAGTTGGTGGCAATGGTGGTTCCGAGTACGTTTTTTTAAAAAACTAACCAAAATCGGTTCAGGAATGACGGAGAAATCGATTAACATACTTACATAAAAAAATATAGGATTCGAATATATATTTAACGTCCTCTTTTTTCAAAGTCGGCTAAAAAACTGACGCCTGTTTCATAATCATATCGCTCACACACAGAAATTATGTGTTATTAAATGTCTCCTCACAGATCCTTCCGCTTCTGTGGTTTAGGGGTCCGGCATTAGTGTTGACTACATGAAGTCTTGGATAATATTCACGGGACTTGAATCCTCAGTAGCTCGCACGTGTTGGTCCGGGCTCCTTCCAGCTTCCAGGCTTTCAGGAATGCAGATGGTCTATTCTGGATAAACCATCTGTATTCCTGCCAAGAAGCTTGTAAAAGGCGAGCATAGGCTTATCGTCACTAACACCGTGATATCCTACTAGGTGGTAGAGATTCGTAGCGACTCGCCCGGATTGGTACCACCGCCTTACCTATTCCTGCTGCCATATCGTCATGACGTGTTCTGGTTTGGGGGGTAAGGTAGCCGGTTAACTTACTTTTGCTTGAGGCCTAACATCCCGGCCTCAGGTTGGCAACGCACCATTACCACCTTTGGTGTCTCTTGGCGGCTTGAATCTCTTTTTCAAAATATCATTTGTCGCTTAAACTTGTATGGGACCAGTTATGAATCCTGGCCTTCATTTCAAAAAAATAACCATCAAATGACAGGCACTTATGGTATGGTCACAATATACCCTTAAACATAATCTAAATGTATAATTTAAAGAATCAACATTAATTACTTTGTTTTAGGAAAACGTAATGTGCTCATTTCCCTCAAGAATATTTGCACAATATTCATATTATGTAAATATTACACAAGTCCTACATATATTATATTTGTATATGTAACACGATCAGCAAGATACTTTATTTTAGCAACAGACGAAAATTTACTTTCAAATTTAATTATTACAAAAAGCAATTCCATCAAAAGCGACTTCAAAAAAAATCTCGCAACACAGTTCTTTGTACTTTAAAAAACATTTAAAGAACAGATTATGTACATACACATTTTCATGCCAGGTCCCTCTGCAGAGTAGGTAAAGAGTATCGAGTGCCATATGAACAAAGTTTACCGGGTCAGTAAGTAATAATAAAGGCTGTTTTATTCTTCGAGCCTAGTAGCTACTAGTACTACTAGTATTAGCCTAATGGTGACGCAGGACTAGGTAGAGCAGCGATTCGATTCCGAGCGGTAGTATGAATTTTAGGTTATCTTCACGCCCATATTCCCAAAAAGGTAGGCAGAGGTACAACCAAGGCACCCACAACTAGCCGAAGACACTCAGTCCCACAATGTAATAGGTGGCAAGCCTATCGCCAACCGGGCACATTTCCAATCCCGACCAACATTTTTTTTTAATTAGAAAATTGGATAAATCCAATTTTCTAATTAAAAATTTATTCTATTTTTTTCTAATTAAGAATTTTAGGTTATCTATATTCAATTCTATGGATGTCATGAAATGAGTTTGGCTTGCTTGAAGCAACATTTAATCCATTCTCTCAATAGCTCTACAGTAAGTAACAAAATTTAAATATCTCCTCTG
>NJDC01000260.1:139789-163521 GCA_002245475.1 Calephelis virginiensis | reverse complement strand
TATATGTAACACGATCAGCAAGATACTTTATTTTAGCAACAGACGAAAATTTACTTTCAAATTTAATTATTACAAAAAGCAATTCCATGAAAAGCGACTTCCAAAAAAAATCTCGCAACACAGTTCTTTGTACTTTAAAAAACATTTAAAGAACAGATTATGTACAGACACATTTTCATGCCAGGTCCCTCTGCAGAGAAAGTATCAAAGAGTATCGAGTGCCTTGGCTGTTTTATTCTTCGAGCCTAGTAGCTACTACTATTAGCCTAGTGGTGACGCAGGACTAGGTAAAGCAGGTTAGGTTATCTATATTCAATTCTATGGATGTCATGAAATGAGTTTGGGTTGCTTGAAGCAACATTTAATCCATTCTCACAATAGCTCTACAGTAAGTAACAAAATTTAAATATCTCCTCTGTGGTCTAGCGGTCCAGGTATTGGACTTGACTTCACGAGGTTCGATTCATTGTGTTCGATTTCCGAGTCAGGCAACAAAAAGAAAATTTGGTTTTTCCAATTTTCTAATAAAAAAATATTGCTCGTGATCGGATGTGTGCTCGGTTGGTGATATGCTTGCTACCTATCATTTTGTAGGACTTAGTATCTTCGGCTTTTCGTGTGTGCCCTGGTTGCGCCCCTGCCTACCTCTTCCGGGATATAGCCGTGAAGATACTTCATACTTCTACTTTAACATTTAGTCCATTCTCTAAATAGCACATACAGTAAGTAATAAAGTTTTAAATTAAATATAAAGTAATTTCTAGTGTTGGTCTGTGTAGAATATAGCGGCTATCCCATTAAAAACATTTTCATGCAAAAAGTTTCTAAGACGAGACCATAAGACTCATCCCTTCGTACTTACCATCTCTTACCATTAGGAAAGCTGTGCCCAAACAAGTAAACTCAAATCTTAAAAAACAGGTGCACATAGCTGCCATGCAATCGGATCCCGTACTACATTTTTATGACAGTTCCGCTCCAAGTTCACCTTTCCAAATTTCGACACGAAGGACACATTACGAGCGGTTACCGCCGTGAGAAATATACTGTCGTGACTACTACGCCCATTTGGTAAAATCACCTGTCAGGGGCTGTTTCTCTTGGTTTTATGACTTTCCACTTCACCGTGTTGGTCCCGGTCTCCTTTAATTAATTTATTTTTTTATGATATTGTAAGGCAAACAAGGAGACAGACTTCCTGCTGGAAAGAAATTCACGTCAGCTAGAGACACCAAAGGTGGTAATGGTGCGTTGCCAACTTGAAGCCAGGATGTTGGGCCTCGAGCAAATGTAAGTTTACCGGCTACCTTATCCTCCGAACCGGAACACGACAACTACAAGCACTGACGTTCTGGCGGCAGGAATAGGTAAGGCGATGGTACCAATCTCCACAAACGTTCCAATCTCTCAGATGGCACGTTGTTAGTGACGGTAAGCCTATGGTGGCCTATTACGAGCTGCCTGGCAGGAAGGCAGCTGGTCTATTCTGCAAACAAGCTGAGACCAACACGGGGAGAACCCGGACTACTTACTTATTACTTTTTCAATTATGATTATCGATTTATCTGTAATTTTTGAACCGATTTTTTTTAAATTTGAAATAGCGTACTTGCGATTGTGGTGTGTGGTGTGGTGGTCCCATTGCCAGTCCTATTGGATCTGATAATGGAATCCGAAGAAATCCTAGGAAAATACTCAACTTTGTGTACCTAGAAGACATTGTTGGTCCAGTTTCCTTTGCAGTATAGATTATCTGCCTTCCTGCCAGAGAGCTCCTAAAAAGCGAGCATAGGCTTACCGTCGCTATCACCGTGAAAAGTTTCTTTATAAGTTGCTATTTCCAGGTAGATATCCACTGTCCTAGCTGCCGCCATCTATCATGTTCCGATTTGGGGTGTAAAGTAGCCGGTATACTTGCACCATAGGCCTAGTATCCCGGCCTTGGGACAGCGAAGCACCTTCAATAATTATGGTGTCTATAGGCCACAGTTGTCTCTTACCACCAGGTAAGTAGGTAAGCAGTTGACCTATAAATAGTCCGGCACCAACATTCTCCAAATCTGTACGCATTTCGTATCAGGAGGTCGACTTTAATAAGATATATATATGCATTACATTCATGTTTGTTATCCGGTTCATATAGTACATGTTTTGTAATCCTGTCCAGCATTTGATATATCCGTGCCGGTTAGCGATACATAACCTTAAGATTTATTGGAATGTCTGTAAATTATTATATCCTGCTTTTCGGCACAAACATAAACGAGATTAAATTACGATTATTAATCATTTACGAAATCACATTCATCGTTGGAGTAGAATTTCATTGTTAATATTTACATAAAAACAACATTTTTCGCAAAACGAAAATTTCGCTAAATCGTCAGGGTCTGTGCCATGAGAGCTGTATTAAAATGAATTATGTATTACTTTATAGGGGTTCATTTTAATATAATGCTGTCAAGTACCCTTTATTGAGTAAAGGGTTAAAACAGGGAGAGGGTTAAGCCGAATCTTATTTAATTTTACGTTGGGAAGAGAAAGGGTTTTACCTTTAAATGAGCAATTCTTGTATATAATCTCAGAATCGGCTCAAACGATTTTCATGAAATTTAGTATGTAGGGGTTTTCGGGGGCGATAAATCGATCTAGCTAGGAATCATTTTTAGAAAATGTCATTTTATTCGCGTTTAAACTGAAAATTTTATTCGTGTTGAAACTGAAAAATATGACTCTTTCTGACATCTATTTGCGAATAATAATACTATTTTTTGTAAGCAAAAAAGTTGTTCCAGCAAATGGCGTTGTTGAATGACACGAATTCAATGAGTGTTTGCTAAAAAAATACCGAGCAAAGTTCGGGCATCCAGGTACTAATAATAATACATACTTTGCAATCTTAATAACAATATGAATGCAGAGTTGTGGAATAATTAATGTATTTTCATTGCACAATCACGCCAAAAGTTGAATAAAAAAAATAGTCTGAAATAACAAATTGGTTAACCACACTTATATGTATATGTTAGTGTAGTCACGCGTGGCACCTAGTGAAGCTTTACAATAGACGCCGAAAGCTTAAAAACATTGTAAAAATGTTTATTAATTTTTAAATATGATTACTTTGTGGTCTAGTGGTCCGCCGCCGGATTTCACTTCTTGAGGTCCAGGGTCGGTTAACAAAATCAATTAGAAAATGTCTATTTGTAATTTCCTAATAAAAAAACGTTGCCCGGGATCGGGTATGTGCCCGGTTGGCGAGATGCTTGTTACGTATCAGTATCAAATTGTGAGGCTTAGTGTCTTCGGCTGGTTATGGATGTTTGTGCCTTTGTCTACTTCTTCGGCGGTAAGGACATCAAGATACTTTAACTTTACAAATAGGTTTTAGACAGAATAGCAATAACATATAGATTAACTAAACAAGTCAAATTGGAAAAATAAATACTCTTTTTATATTACCCACCCATTTTGAGCTTCACATGTATAGCTGTATGTAAATAAATTAATCACGTTTTAGTCTAAGAGCTCCACGTCGAAATTATTTTTATAATAAACTAGCACTTACACGCAGCTTCGCCTGCGTAACTTGGCTTCTTCTGCACCAATTTTGATGAAACAAAGTCTATGTCATATCACTCAGGGATTACATTATCCCTTTGCATTCTAAAAGTTAAAGAATTTTTAAAATCGGTCCAGTAGTTTCGGAGCCTATTCATTTCAAACAAATAAACAAAAAATTAATATTAGTATAGATATAGATTAGTATACATAAATACCCTAGGAAAATTACAGCAAAATTACATAAATTGGATACAAAAGTTAGCAAAATTTAACGAAAACACTTTGACAGATGCTAGAATCACAGCACCCATACCCAGAAATGTCACACGAATGCCTGCCCCGTCGAAAATCAAACCCATAGACATACGTAATCGGTAGAGTTAGGCGTGTATGCTAACCTCTCAACCAATGAGGTGATAGTATTTTTTATGGATATTTGCAATATAGTGAATTAGCTAAATGTGATACCAGATCCTAATTGTTTTTAACTCCCTAAATAACAATTTCTATAAAGCGGAGGTATACGTGTAAGCAATTCACTTAAAGGTAAGTAATTACAGTCGCGGACATTTGCAATAAAATGAATATCAGAGAAACATTGCCGATAGTTTAGGAATAAATAGGCAATTCTTGAAATCGTTTCAACTTGATATAAGAGTATCCACAAACCGTTACTATTCCGTACCATTTATATATTTGACTTACGAATACGATGTTAGAATACTGGTGTTGTTAACTGTTTCCATGACAAAATTCAAAGCATCAGGAGTCCACGAGCTCTACGACTATCTAGCATCTATATACTATGTTTGTTATATACAAAACGCCCACATCGCCTATTACTATGCACTATATTTGGAGTTTGTAAATACTGGAGCGTGCTTTGTCGAGGTTTTGTTATTAATGTGTAAATGTAACTGGTTGTATGCACTCGGATTCGTACATTTGTCTTTTTTAATTTCTTATATATCAAATTAATATACAGAAATTACATAAATCAAATCAAATTTAATTAAATCAAATTAAACTTCCTTTTTATTTAGATATTAAAGTCGAAGAAGAGCTTAAGAGCTTAGTAGAGATTTTTGCAGACTTGCAGCTTTAATTTTGTGACGTCTATCCTCAGAAGGGATGTGTGCTGTCACAGAAATGTTTTTAGCCGACTCCAAAAAGAAGAGGTTATCAATATGACTGTATGAATGTTTGTTACGCGATTACTCGGTCATTAAACCAATATTGATGATTTTTGTTGAAAGGGTAGGTCATGATTTCGAGGTAGTCCCATATCAATTTACAATCATTAATTTCCATTATGATCCGTCTAGTGGTTTTAATGATATCGTCCAAATAGACGAAAGCTTGTGCGTTAAAAAAGTGTGTGTTTTATTAAATATAACTCAAAACTTTATGTGGGACCATCTCGGAATCATTAGCGTTCTTCCAGAGAAAATAATAAACAAATCTAAACGTGCTGACGAAGCTTGGAACTGCGTCGGATCGGCTAGTTATTTTTATAAAATTTGTACGGGGCCAGGAAAAACACGCGTATTTAGTACCGCGAGCCTCTTTCTATATTTCGCCCTATAGACCTATAGGCAGAAAAGGGCAGGGAAGTGGAATACCTTTAGGAAGGCTAAGTAACTTTAATATGCATGTGAAATTTGTATAAAGCCCGGCGAAGTTGTAAAAACAGCAAGGTTGGCAACACGTTAGTCATCCAGAAAAAAAGATGAAACTAAGAGAAATAGCTAGTACAATCTAGAGAACAAAATATTCACAAGTGACACTGTGTCCTCTACAAAGTTAAGGTTACGATAGCGTTTACGGGGTGAGCATAAAAGTGGTAATATTATTGTAATATCTGGCGCAAAACCATTTGCCTTGCAAATAAGCTGTGCGTTCGTGGAGAGATTGTTCAATGGCCGAATTATAACAGTATGTCTGTCACAGCAAAGGTCTTATTAATTTTATGATAATGAAGCAGAAAATAGTTTGTTCAATTGGTTAGGAACCATAACCAACAATAAAACTTTAAAATTACTGTTATTTTTTTTTTAATATGTTATTCCCCGTGTTGGTCCGGGCTCCTTTGCAGAATAGACCATCTGCCTTCCTACCAGACAGCTCGTAAAAAGCGAGCATAGGCTTACTGTCACTAACACTGACTAGGTGGTAGAGTTTCGCAGCGACTCGCCCGAATTGGTACCACCGCCTTACCTATTCCTGCCGCCATAACGTCATGACGTGTTCCAGTTTGGAGGGTAAGGTAGCCGGTAAATTTTACTTTTGCTCAAGACCTCACATCCCAGCCTCAGGTGGGCAACGCACCATTACCACCTTTGGTGTCTCTAGGCGGCGTGAATTTCTTACCATCAAGAAATCCGTGTGCTTGTTTGCCTACCAACATCATAAAAAAAAGAACGACGAAACGAACGTAGAAATCACATTTCGAGCTTAGGCACCATGGGGCGGACATATCGCACCTTCGGTGGAACAAGAGCACAATTCGCAAAAAATACAAAAATGAGTTGAATATACAGAAATGCTTAAAAATATTGTTTTATTTGGTGAGGAACAAGAGTGTGCATCCCTCTCTTAGAAAAAAAAATAATAAAAAACCTAAACATATTTAATACTTATAAACCACATGCTTATAAAGAAGATAGTATATACTTTAAGTCATACAAAAGAAAACATCCTGAGAGCAATGTTAACAGAGCTAGACATCTTGGAATGCAAAAAAAAAATTGAAATGGCTTTCCTGTAAAATTGCAAAAACAGCAATTGTGCGCTTGTTCCACCGAAGGTGCGATATATTGTGTTTAAAAGCCACGTTTGTTTATAACGTCTTCGCTGTCTTATGTAATAGCCCATCCATGCTAATATTATACATGGAAAATTCTGTGTCTCTTTCACAGTTAAACTGTTAAACGGATTTTGGTTAAATTTGGTATGCATATAGCTAAAGATGCGTTTTAAATTTAAACATGAGCTATCTATTATTTTAAAATGAACCCCCGAAGGACTTTAATAGGGGTCAATATAATGGGAGTACTTTCGGCTAATCGTTGGTGCCCTGGTTGTATATTTGCCAACATTTTCGCATCTGGACGCTAAGATACTAAGAACTAACTCAAAGTAATTTGGTGGAATATTGGTAATAACAAGTATTGGAATTCAGTTATATAATAAATGATTGTATAAATTATTTCATATCTTTCTTTTTTTAGCATTCAAATTATATTGGGTTTGTTGGAAGAAATATGTCATAGAGATAAGTTCATCTTTTTCTAATTTAAGGTAAACTTGTTGCTGGCTGTTTTATGTACAATAAATAAATAATGTTGTAATAAAACCGTCGTTTTAAAATTCAGTGGACCTCGACTATGACCTAATCGTTTAATTATATTATCAAAACCTGACCAATATATAAATGTTCGTCTGGAAGTTTTTATTGTTTAGTGATTTTTATGATGTTATTTCTTAAACTATTTTTAACATACATAAATTGTACAAAAGTTTGTGTACGTTACGAGTATTTTACAAGTAACAAACTTTGACTCACCAGACGGTATCTTTTTTTAATATAAATATTGAATTCTAAATAAATTGTCTCATATTCCGCTAAACATCTACCGTCTTATAAACGCGGAGTAAAGTACTCCAAGGTTCAACCCAGTCTCATAGTCTTTATTACAATCCGATACAGACTACAATAGCAACTTAATTTTACTCTTTTGTTAGTCCATGTTTGTTAATAAGACGGGTAGCATATTTTCGTTTTACAGCCTTCTCTTTGATCTAGCAGTCTGGTGTTGGACTAGCCTTCCTGAGGTTCCTCGTTTGATTCCCGGGTCGGATAACAAAAAGAAAATGTGTTTTTAATCACGTAATAAACAAGGAGAGTGTGTGCAGGCAAGTGTGTAATGGAGCGTTGGGTAAGCTATTTCAAAACGAGGTTTTGAGTCTAAAAGCTAGACTCGCTTTGCGTAATTCCATGCTTATCCCAACGTTATTGTATGGAAGCGAGAGTTGGGTCTGTCAGAAAAAGCATGAAAGTACGATAAATGCGGTCGAAATGAGAGCACTACGGAAAATCTGTGGTGTAACACTCGCTGACTGCATTCGTAACAGTGAGATCAGAAAAGGAGTGGGATTGAAAGAAAGTGTTGGTGTTAAAATATGAAAAAGCATGCTCCGCTGGTTCGCTCATGTGGAAGGAATGATAGATGAAAGATTGACAAAGCAGATATACACTGCGAATGTGGATGGATGTAGGTACCCGGGGAGACCAAGGCTGACATTTCACGATCAGATCAATCGGATATTATCCAAGAGTGGTGTCAAGAGTCTCCGAAACGGGCGGGTTTGTATGAAAAGGGTAATGAATGTGATGGAAGCTAGACAGGTTTGTCAGGATCGTAAGGTCTGGCACTTCATACTCTCTGCCACCCCGTAAGGAAGTTTGCGTGAAGATATGTATGTATGTATGTATGTGTGTATCTTATAGTAGGACTTGGTGTTTTCAGCCAGTCTTGGGTACCCTGGTTGTACCTATGTCTACCGTTTCGGAGATTCGGGCATGAAGATTCTGACAATAGATAACATCCCATCTGATCGCGCATGGTACAATGCTAGGTTGAACCTTGGAGTACTTTACTCGGTTTTTATTAATAAGGGAATTAGTGTATATTACAAGTACATAAAGAAATTGAAAGATGGTAATCGTGGTTGATTTTCTCATATTTTTGTGAACCAAAAACTAGGGATTCACACTATTATCGTCATAAGTAATTTAGGTTTAATGTTATAAGATATGAGACAACCAAGATCTATAGACACCATTCGTGCTATAAGTGCGTCGCTGTCCATTGGCCTAGATCTACATATCTTCACGCCAAGTCCCTTACAAGGCAAGCAGAGAGTATCGAGTGCCAAAACTCACGATCCCGGCATAGCTGCCTGGCTTTCTTCACATTAATTACACTTTTTATATAAAAATCATATTACGGTCCAAAAAGTAGGTAGTTTTGGGTATGAATATGAAATGTTCGCTAGAGCGATAGGAATAGGTAAAGCAGTGGATCCTTACCCGAGGAAATTGCGACACAGCATTCTTCCACCAGCGGTCTCGTTGGTAATTATCCATTTAACGAGCTCCCTTACAAGCTGCCAGGCAGAGAGACAAAATGGTCTATTCTTTAAAGACACCAGACCAACAAGGGTCTGAAACTTCAATACCCCATTCTGGACCTCAACATCACTTTCCATGGTCAGTTGTAAGTCATTATGCTAATTGCCATCTATAAATATATCCACATATCGATGACCGGTTTAAATTAGCAAGTTTGTCATAACTGAAGAACAACACAAATATTCATATAACGTCAAACGCTGAGTTATAGTTAATCATAAATTATTAATTAATATGTATAATATATTATAACAAAAACATTTTTTTAACTTGTTCTAACAATAGATACTTGTTGATATTTAACAGTCTTTTGGGTTGTCGTCGTTTATTTGTTAAATAATTATGACATTTTAGCATGTTTTCCATTTATTTATATTCGGTGGCAATCAATGTAAAGTGATAATTTTATTAGTAGAGAAAGGTTAGCGAGAAGATAAAAATGTTAATGATTTGTTGCTTAGCAAAAAATTAGCTTGCACGTATAATTGCTATCTCTCTCAATAAATTGGAACAGGAATAAGTGAAGTTGCATATATAAATAGTGAAATCGTAGAACTTATCATATGGTACTATATTACGTTTTGACGTACTCGTAAAAAAAACACTACAAGTAAATCACCAGACTTGTGTAAGTATCCAATAGTAGAGTTCTGTGTTGTGATTCCTTCCCTTCCTCCTCATTAACGTAACTTTTCATACAAACACACCGATTGACACCCTCACACATTATAAAAAAATATTTTCATGACCGTATTCCCGAAGAAGTAGGCAGATGTACTATCTTTACTATCAATTTTATTATCTTTAATTTTGAACCTTTGAAACTATTTCTGAACTGTATGTAATATTATAGTGGCTAAACAATATTTTAAAAAACTGACTTTATATTTTCTTTTCCTAAATGCGTTTTCTTTACACTGTAATTATATTAACATGAATCAGAATTAACTTTCACTTTATTATAATATGAAACTAATTCTCAAGGTTTCAAAGTGACTCATAATTAATTTAAATAAGTTTTTAAACTTGGATTTGGTATCTGACTTCATATGCATACGTAGTTTCGCATTTGTGTTCGTATAGATAACGCATTCTTCATTCATAATATAACTTAAAAGAAAAAGATGAGGAACGGAAAGGAACGGACAGTGACTTTAATTCTTTTTTATTTTATTCATATTTTCAAAAATATTTCATCTTAATACAAAAAAGTAAACACTAAGTGTACAAAACATGTTTTACTAAACACTGTCCAAATTTTTCTTCTCATCCAATATTATGCTGCCACGTCATCCACGTGTAAGATGTTATGGGTTCAATATATCAATAAATCATCTTTACTTCCTTTTAGCAGGGTATAACATTTGAGGTCTTATAATTATTTACAGTACTCCTACTAAAAAACAAAGTATCTTCACGCCCATATCCACGAAGAGGTAGGTAGAGGCACAACCAGGGTACCTACGACTAGCCGAACTCCTACTATACTATAATATTTATATACTATAATATTATGTCATACAAATTATAAACCAAATGAAATAGGAACTATAAACAGGACAAATAATAATAAAAACTATACAACATACAATCAAAAAGGTTTGGTTTACAATTTTAAAGTGTTTATTTAAACAGGTGTCTTAATTATTTTTTTGTGGTAAAGCGGTATATGTTTTATTATGCACGATAGATCTTTTCATATATTAGACTTCAACGTGCGCAAAGCATTGGTTAACGATTTTTACTTCCTAGTTATAATTGAATATCTTCCGACATACATAATCTATGTATAAAAATGAATCCTCATTTTGCATGATTATCGCATGACGCCTGAATGGATTGTTTGAAAATAATAGCATGGACAGATTTAGTTTTATTAAGTTATATCTAATATATATAAATCTTGTGTCACAATGTTTGTCCTCAATGGACTCCTAAACGACTTAACTGATTATAATAAAATTCGCACACCATGTGCAGTTCGATCCAACTTAAGAGATAGGATAGCTTACATCTCAATTTATCGCGGGCGAAGCCGCGGGTAACAGCTAGGTACAAGTATAGATAAAAACTGTAAACGAATATCAATCTAAGATTAGAAATTAAAAACATACAACACAACTTTGCTTTTGATAACTTGGAGAAACGCATTTTGAGTTGCCCGACTCAAAAATTAAAGCTGAAAGCTAATCTAAGCGAAGTTGTAAACACCACGAGACTAGCAACACACCACACACTCAAAAAAAAGACCTCAATTATTTAACGCCAACACGTGATTACTAGACTTAGAGGCGACTAGCGATGGGAGGAGGCCTTACGAAATATCGGACTGGAAGGTGTGGGCCTGTACTCTTAAAACTTAACTAACCATTACATATTAAAACCAACGTAACAACCGCACTCACATTGGACAATAAAAAAATAAATTGTATGAAATTGAGCTCCACTGCTCTACATATTGTAATTGGCATTATTTTGACGGAACTGGTTTCCGCGATATCAAATTGGTCCAAGATTACGATGGTATTAGATTTATGTAACAGATAGATAGGCTTCTGACAGTGATGAATGAAGAAGGGAAGCAAAAAAACCATAAATTGAAGAGTAAAAAAAAAGTAAAAGTATCTTCACGCCCATATTCTCGAGGTTCAGTTGTTGGACTTGACTGCTTGAAGTCCCGGGTTTGACTCCTGGGTCGGGCAACAAAAAGAAAATTGGGTTTTTTCAATTTTATAATAAAAAAATGTTGCTCGGGATTGGGGATGTGCCCGGTTGGTAATAGGCTTGCCACCTATCACATTGTGGGACTTAGTATCTTCGGCTAGTTGTAGGTGCCCTGGTTGTGCCTCTGCCTGGTTATGCCTCTAGTTATGCTCTTCGGGGATATGGGTGTGAAGATACTTTTAACGAACCATTACAAATTAAAACCAACGTAACAACAGCACTCACATTGGACACTAAAAAAATAAATTGTATGAAATCGAGCTCCAGTGCTCTACATATTGTAATTGGCATTATTTTGACAGAACTGATTTCCGTGATATCAAATGGTCCGAGATTACGATGGTATTAAATTTATGTAACTGATAGGCTTTTGACAGTGATGAATGAAGAAGAGAAACAAAACAACCACAAATTGAAGAAGTTGTTAAATAACACATATCTCCATACCAAGTTCCTCGAATGCAAAGTTTCATGACCAGGTAGACCATGTAGACCAGTCTAGCACCTTTCACATTCATTACTCTTTTCATATAAACACATTTTTTTATAATATTGGAAGGCAGACAATCAGACGGATTTCCTGATGGTAAGAAATTCACGCCATCTAGAGGCACCAACGGTGGTAATGATGCGCTGCCAATCTGACGCCGGGGCGTAAAGCCTCGACCAAAAGTAAGTTTACCTGCTACCTTACCCTCCAAACCGGAACACATCATGACGTTATGGCGGCAGGAATAAGTAAGGCGGTGGTATCAATCCGAGTGAGTCGCTGCGAAACTCTACCACCTATTCAGACACTGGTTTTGGGGAAGTTTGATAACACCCTCGGATAAACCCCAAATGATTAGACCGTGAAAGGTCAACCTAGGCTTTCCCGGGAAATAAATTACCATCTATTGCATGTTTTTTTATGTTACGAGTACCTTAACTTTTAAAATTAAAATATCAATTTTGATAGAATATGCTTCATATTTGGTGGCAATTGGCTTATTATCAAAAAATAAATTATATAATTTTAAAGTATCTTCACGCCCATATTCCCTTAGAGGTAGGCAGAGTCACAACCAGGGTACTCACGACTAGCCGAAGATACTAAATCCCACCACACGCAAGCCTATCGCCAACCGGGTATCGCTATCCCGAGCAACATTTTTTTTATTAGAAAATTGAAAAAACCCAATTTTGTTTTGTTGCGCGACCCGGGATTTGAACCCGGGACCTCATGCAGTCAAGTCCAACAACTGAACCGCTAGACCACAGAGGCGAATATGATATAATTTTATTAAAATACTAGCTGTTCCGCTGAACTTCAATAGACCCGTTCAGTTTGTATGGGAAATATTAAAATATTTTTCTAGTTTTGTTGTAGACGATGGGGATAAAAACTATCCTATGTTCGTCACCTGGTTCTAAACTAGTTTTTGAGTTATAGAATATGTAACTAACACGAGTTTCCTTATCATATATAAATAAATAAAGTAACACAAATTGAATCTAACCCCAAAGTAAGCAAATTATATGATTGTATTATGGGTGTTAGTCAACGATTCTAATACATAGAAATACTTAAATACACATTCCAGAATAAATTTAAAATGTTTTCATATTTATTTAACAACTTGATATTCTACAACCAAATCGCTTGAGTATTATCCGAGACTAGTGTCATAAGTTTTCGTAACCGGTTTGTTTGTATTACAAGAGTTATAAATATGAGGAAAGGAAAGACAGACTAAGACTCGATACTACCTTGCAAATGTTTTGACCTGAAATATGTATGTAAAAAAATCTGTACCAGAAGCCTGTCTGTTGTAAGAGACATACACACACAAAACACGATGACCACGTGTGAACCACAGTAAGAAATGGTGATTGGTGCACGTTGAACTCTAATATATGGAAATTTTGCTCTACTGCGCTACATAATTTAGAATTATTTTGACAAAACTCGTTTACGACTTAACATTGTACCAATGTTGTCCCACTTGTATCTTTTATAAGAGTTATATAATAGAATTTCTTTAGAACGCGTCATATATATACTTTGACGTTGATTTGAAAGATTATTCGTCATTTACGTCATTATTGTCAATAGACGTCATATCAATGACAAGCATTTCAACTGATATATGAATAATAACTTTGAACTTTAAATAAACAAAAGTATACTTGTTAAGTTTTATACCCGCGGTATTCCTCGAGATGCAATTTATTTAGAAACACTTGTACTTTCCACAATATATTTTATTATTTTTTTATTTTTATGGTTTAGCCAACCGGTTTCGCTATACAAGCATCATCAGGGCTATATAAAAACTTCCTCGAGTTTTATAATTTTAAGCTCTTTCCCGTTCCGTATACTAAACATTGACATAGGTTCCTTTATATACATGTAGTTGATGCAAAACAGGTTGAAACTTATGTAGTGTGTTTTTTGTATAAATTAAATTATTTCAATTTCATAGCCATTATTTAATTAATGATTTTGCTTCAAGGTCAGTATTTTAAAAATATTCATAGTTTTTTTTATGATAACGGAAGGCAAACAAGCAGACTGATTTCCTGATGGTGAGAAACCAAAGGTGGTAATGGTGCGTTGCCAACCTGAAGCTGAGATGTTATACCTCGAGAAAAATTAAGTTTACCGGCTACCTTAGCCTCCAAACCGGAACACAACATGACGTTATGGCGGCAGGAATAGGTAAGGCGGTGGTACCAATCCAGCTAAGTCGCTGCAAAACTCTACGACCTAGTCAGATGTAAGCCTATGCTCGTCTTTTACGAGCTGCCTAGTAGAAAGGCAGATGGTCTATTCTGTAAAGTAGCCCGGACCAATACGTCGTAGTTGTTAACAATTATTAAAAAAATAAGACTTATGACTGTTAGAAAAGCTGCTTAAAATAAACCAGCTAACATTTACAATTTTAATAACACAGTTACAATAAATTCTGTTGCAGATGTGAAAGTTATATTATAATTAAAAATAATACAATAGCAATCACTGATATTATGGTGTCAAAAAAATGTAGAGTGGTTTTGTCTATTCGGACAACTTTGAAGAGCTACCTTTACCACCTAATGCTTATGCCTAGACTTTACTAGCGAAAAATCTATTAATCTAAGTTAATATCCAACTTTCGGACCCTAGGGTCGTTACATATTTGCTTCAAACTATATTGAAAGAGAAAACATAAATATTTATAATTTTATGTTCTGTAATATTCTGTATATATTTATACTTATACAGAATATTAAAGCCTTGGAAAACAATTAAAGCACTACTACTATACGCCGGAAAATTGGTTCATAACTTTTATACATTCTAGTTTTCCAACTAAAGGTTTCCTCACACGGGAAGTACCCATTGCGTTTGGTTTATAATCTGTACACGGTGTGTATAGTCTGTAAATAAATTTTATTTTTAATCTGTTAAAATTTAATGAATTATAAAACAACGCATTACTCGCGTGTCTTAATTACACAATGTTGCGTTTAATTTCTCAAAGCATCACCTGACTTAGTTAGATAAGGCTTCGTGGGAAGAGTGAACGCTTTCACTCAGCATATTAGGAGAATACATTTTTTGTACCACAGAGAACAATTGACGGTACAGACGACACATTCGCGTAAATAGTGCATGCGATTTTAATCCAACTCCACTTGAACTTAAAAGTCAATTTCCTTGGAAAACAATACTTAGTGTAACTTGCGACTCCGTACTCCCGGATAAGTTGTATAATGTTCTATTTAATTATACGCGCTTCTGATTTGTTTTCGCTTTCGATTATCGATCGTATTGTGATTTATGAATGGGGCTTCGATGAGGGAAAATGGTTTTCCACGACCGTTTGTTAATTAGTTATGTATGCAAATGAGTTTCACTCTCTATGTTGAGATTTTTTTGTGGATTTGAGAAAAGCTAACACTGTAAGTTACTATGTAATGTATTTCTAAAATTTGTTAAAAATTTAAGGTTTTTACAACGTGGCTAGGTTTCGGAGCGAGCAGAGGCCTAAGAACGCATACTTAAAAAAATTAAGACTACTGCTATGACTTTGGCCATCATCAATATAAATAAGTAAGCTACGGTAATGTAAGTAATTTTAGTTTTCACTAAAATATTGAAGCACCAGATGGTAGGACTTTACGATGACTCGTCTAGATTGGAGCCTATTGCATTTTGCCCCCGTAACGTCAGTGTAGTGTAGTGGTATTTTCCGCTTTTAGTCAACTTTTTGATAACATTCATAACAATTATGAACATTTGGTCAATAAACTAGGCCTGCAACGGGGAAGTTTCTTAGAAGCTGGCTAAGGAAAGAGAATCTTTGATTTTACAAATACAGGACATTCGCATTGTTTGGCAATATGAATGTTGAAGTTCATAAATGCTGTGTATAAGTCCTTAAATTTCAACTTCCTGTATTTGTCTCTAATTTACAATTTTTATTGCTAAACAACTTTTCTATACATTTTAATATATTAGTATTATAATAAAGCTATGCTTGTACATACCCACAATATCTATTCGCTTAAATTAAAAAATGTTAAGCAGCTACACTTTAAAAATTCGAGAATGGCTGAGTTGATTTGAATGATATTTTGCTTTGTTTATTATAAGGATGACAAGGTGCACGTTTTGCAAATCCCGTGCAAGAGACAATTCAATTTCTTTATAAACCCCGACTGATAAAGGGGGGTGTGACGAGTTTTTGTGTGTCTGTTTGTGGCATCATAACTTTTGGATGAATGGGTCCATTTCGATGTAATTTTTTACATTTGCAAGTTGACGTGTTTGAAATGCTTTTAGCTACATTGCATCTTGGTAATTGCTTTGGATTTTTTTTAATTTTAGTGCTATGTTTCCGAAAGATTGCAATTTGAACGTTTTGAAAGAAAATGTGAATTGACTATATATTCATATACTAACTATCTTTGACTACATGACTTTCTACTAGACGAGTAGAGTCTTAGGTAGGTGTTTTCTAATAAAACATGCAGTAGTAATGTAAGTTGTTGAATGTAGCAAGTTCGGTACCGTATATTAATAAAACAGAAAAACAATTAAAATGTTTGCCGTTAGTCCAAAGATAGACCTAATAGAGCTTTATTGCTAAGTTGTTATTGTTAATCTTTGAAAAACAGCAGTTGTTGCCTGGTGACTGATCTAAAGTTGCCTTATCTCTTATCTTTGACAGGTTATAAATATTCGCCGTTAATCGCACGGGTACTATCCGAGGATGTTGTCACGGTTTTAAAGAATCGTGACATTTGATACTCTATTTTTTATAAAATATTCTACATATACTACAGCGAGCGAGCGAGAGAGCTCGCCTGGTGTTGAGTTTTAAACCAATTTAACTAAATTTAACAAAACCAAAACAAGGAAAACAGGTGTGTGTACATTTGTCATTTAATCACACCTCAATGCCTTTCAATAGTAGGCTGATTTTCATACCGACAAAAGAGTTGGCAAAGCTAGATACATTTAAAAAAAGCGATTTCTTAAAGTTATAACTGTTAGTTTCACGATTGTTAAAAAAGCCTGTAGAACATAAAAGTATCTTTACGCCTATATACCTGAATAGGTAGGCAGAGGCACAACCAGGGCACCCACGATCAGCATAAGACACTAAGTCCCACAATGTACTAGGTGGCAAGCTTATCGCCAACCGGGCACATGTCCAATCCCGAGCAACGTTTTTTTAATACAAAATTGGAAAAACCAAATTTTGTATTGCTGCCCGACCCGGGAATCGAACCCGCGACCTCATGCAGTCAAGTCCAACACCTTGACCGCTAGACTACAGAGGCGATAAAACATGATACATATTTACTAGCTGACTAGGCAAAATCGGTCAAGCCTTTCTGAAAGAGTTCAACCACTAATACTGTGACATTTTTTTTATATGTTTGTTTAACTTACCGAATTAGTTTCTTCATAGTCAACACCATGAGGTTGTGACTCATTCGTCAGCACCCGCCACATCTTCACCCCGTCTTTCTTCACCAGACCCTCCTGCTTCTTCAGCACCAACTTCAGCTGCCTGCCGAAAGCCTCCAACTCCATCCTATGAACATCCTGCTCCTGGCCTTCCACTGCGTGTTCCATATCACCAAGTTCACTATCACTATCACTTTCACTAGAATTCGTCACATTGAAGTTTACGCTTACTGTTTGGTTCAAATCACCAAGGATATCAACATCCTCTGACTCTTTCAGTTTGATGAATATTTCATCATTTAAAAGTGAAGGTGGTGGGGTTTGTTTTTGTGATATCTTCTCATGTGCTATCTTACCAACAGATATGGAGTTGGAGGGGTGTGAGGTGGGTATGTTCCGCCTAGCTAGGTGGTGTGTTAGTTGCACCAGGTGGTATTGTGGTACGTGGCTGTGGTGTTCCACGTGGAAGACGTTCCGGAGCTCATCGGCTGTCATGTGCTCATGGATCTGGAACAAGGGAAAATAAGATCGTAAATATATTATAAAAATATTCTAGTCGCCTCTGTGGTCTAGCGGTCCAGGTGTTGGACTTGTCTGCTTGAGGTCCGGGTTCGAATCCCGGGTCGGGCAACAAAAAGAAAATTGGGTTTTTCCAAGTTTCTAATAAAAAAAAACGTTGCTCGGGATTGGATATGTGCCCGGTTGGCGATAGGCTTGCCACCTATCACATTGTGGGGCTTAGTGTCTTCGGCTAGTCGTAGGTGCCCTGAATGTGCCTCTGCCTACCTTTTCGGAGATATGGGCGTGAAGATACTTTTTAATCTATTAACCTTCCCGCCACGCACGAATAGCCGAAGAAAGAAGTCTCACAATATGGTAGGTGATATATCTATCGCCAATCAGGCATTTATGTAATCTCGATCGATCCTTGTTTCATTACATTGTTCTACGTTTTCATTGCATAATATCGTTGTTACATTTTTACCCCGTGTTAGTCTGGGCTCCATTACAAATTAGATCATTTACCTTCCTGCCTGGCCGCTCGTAAACGGCGAGCGTAGGCTTACCGTCACTAACACCGTAACATCCTACTAGGTGGTGAAGTTTCACAGCGACTCGCACGGATTGGTACCACCGCTTTACCTGTTCTTGCCGCCATAATGTCATTGCTTGCCGATGACATATTCTATTCTGCAAAGGAGCCAACCCTGGACATCCGCATTTATAATATTAAGTTTAGATTAATTGAAGTGTATCTATTTATTGGTGCCTTGGTAATAATTGGTCAAATCTATTGACTTGTGACTAATTACTTATAATGTAAACTTACGTTTGGCGTACTTTGAGGTTATATTTTAAGATTGATTAACACTTCATTAATAACTAGATTTATTAATACTTAGTAGGTAGTTGTTGTATTAATTCTTGAAAATATTTCCAACGGTATTTTTTAATTTCATGTACATATGTTTTTTTTATCTCCATCTCCTATTTAGTCCGGTATTTGTGTTAACTACATTATCTGGTAAGATTTCTGTATCAGGAAAAAAACAACGTCGCCGGGATAGGATAAGTGCCTGGATGGATATAGATAAGAGTATGTCACATATCACTTTGTAGTACTTAAGTTGTACCTACTTTTAACAGTGTGTGGTCTTCAGGAGGTATGTACGTGAATGTACTTTCTTACTTTTTAATATTTTTTCAATTTAACGTGAACACAGAAATCTAAAAGAGTTATTAAGATTTAATATCGTCAAACACAATCAACGCAACACAGACTCTTTGGCTAAAGTTTAATCATATTTATTGGTGTAGTTCCTTGCAATCCTTAATCCAACTTAGCGGTTTGCATTTATTTCCTGGTCTGACCACTGACCACTGGCCACATTTATATTTTACTTTTATTTGTGATAATACGAATCGAACATTTGCGAACATAAAACTAGTTTGGTACAGTCAGACACAAAAACACGATTTGAAAATGTTGTACCTGGTTAACATATTTTTTTTAAATTTCGTAATGCTTATTTTACCAATACAATTCTTATCATTTATCTTTTGAGATCCATAGCTAAATATAAGTAACTTAACTTAGAAACAGCGAATGACATTTTGTAGTTATATTGAAGAAGTTTTAGGGTTCCGTCCCCTAAAATATGGAACGGAAAAAACGGAAACCTTGTAGGGTCACTTTGTTGTCCGTCCGTCCGTCTATGAAGACCCTTTTTGTCGGGAACAAGTGGAGGTATCAAGCTAAAATTTATATCAAATACACAAGTCTACTGTCCTTTAGAGAAATGTAAAAAAATCAAACTTCTGCTGTACGTCTGTCTACGGCTGTTTATGTCACAAATTTTCTAAACTCGCAAGGGGATCAAAACTTACAGCGTACCCGTAAACTCAGGATTATTCTGAACTCAGGAAATTTGATACGAAGCTACGTTATAGCACAGATAAAGGAAAAATATTTTAGCATCTGTGTTAACTAGTTATAGCTCAATAGCCAATATGCTAATTTTTCCGTAAAAAACATTATTTTTTGCATTCGAGTATACTGTATTCGTCCAGTAAACCCCGCACATCCGTATCGGCGCGGTTTTGTTTGAATGTCAACGTCGTATGACTTGAAAACCTTGGTAGCGGTCAATAGTACCCTTGGAAGTACCTTTCTCTACATTTTTTTCTCGATTTCCATATTCACAGGTTATCGTAAACTAAGCTGGACGGGTTCCAACACGTGATATATTAACTAATTTGATTAAATATTAATAAATAATAAACTAATAAATCGTCAAGTTTATTGCTAAACTTCGCGGTAACCAGATACACCATATATTGGCCTTTTATTATAATTCATGCTTCATGTTGTGATTTTGGATAGATATCTTAAAAAAGATATCTTAATAAATTTAATTCATTTATACATGTGTTTTACACTACTCCTCCTAAACGGTTAGACCAATTGGGTTAAAATGTTGTATGTACATTAAAAAAAAAAGTATCTTCACACTTCAACTTTACAGGTAGGCAGAGGCACAACCAGAGCACTCCCACGACTAGCCGAACACTAAGTCTCACGATGTCATACCTGGTGCATGCCCAATCCCGAGCAACATTTTTTCTTATTAGCAAATTGGAAAAACCAAATTTTCTTTTTGTTCATGAAGTCAAGTTCAACACCTGGTCTGCTGGACCACAGAGGCGAATGTATATTTTAATGGATTAATAGATGGTTCCAAATTACAATTGGATGTGGTAGGCGGCGCTGCTGCCGGTATGTCACCAAATTATTTAAAAAATGTTGTAAAAAGCTTAATAATTCCCAACTAAATTCCAGTGGTTCCATATTTTTTTTACCTAGATTCTATCGTATTTGATAGATATTTTTCATTATATTATACACTGTTATTTTTATTTGACCGCCTCTTTGCTCGAGGGGCTAGCGTACACGCCTAATTCCACTGACCAAGGCGAGGCTCGGGTTCGATTCCCGACGGAGGAAGGCATTTGTGTGATAAACATTTGGATGTCCGCATTTCCGGGTCTGGGTGTTTATTAAATTTATTGTGATGTCTATTTAGGTATTTCTATGTATTATAATCGTTGAATAACATCCATAACTTTAATATTCGAGTGGAATAAGACGAGAACTCTTTACCTAAGAAGATATTACCTAAGCATTACAAGTTCTATTTTTCTCTTCTTTATTTTCATAAGATTAAGGTGCTATAGGTCCTAAACATACCGAATCGTCCTCACAAATATCTAAAACTACACATTTCAGAACGAATAACTAACAATATATTTTTATGTACCTATACTAATATTTCACAAAATTCTTTAAACAAGGTTTGAAACCGAAACACGAGAAATAAATTTGGCTCGATAAAAAAAAATGTAAACTTTAACAAAAAATACAATTTTTGATGTTCCTGTTCATAGAAAGATTAAATTAGGCTGGATTCTATTAAAGACATTTTTACAGAAAAATATTATAGTAATCTCAAAAAACCGACCGAATTAAGTATTAGTCCAGTTTTTTCTGAAACTGAAAAAATATTTTTTTGTATGTTACACTTTCACGGTACGGTGTGGTCCGGGCTCCTTTGCAGAATAGATCATCTGCTTTGCTGGCAGGCAGCTCGTAAATAGCGAGCATAGGCTTACCATCACTAACACCGTGACATCTGACTAGGTGGTACAGTTTCGCAGCGATTCACCCGGATTGATACCACCGCCTTACCTATTCCTGCAGCCATAACGTCGCAAAATGTTCCGGTTCGGAGGGCAAGGTAGCCGGTATACTTACTTTTGCTCGAGGCCTAACATCCCGGCCTCAGGTTGGCAACGCAAAACCAAATTTGGTGTCTCTAGGCGGCGTGAATTTCTTATTAACAGGAAATTTGTCTGCTTGTTTGCCTTCCATTATCATAAAAAACAACTGCGTTACCTATCATCATGAAACTTTGTACACATATTTTACTAAGTAACACAAGATACTTTATTAATGACTTAATTGCGAGGGAAGCCGCGTATAAAATGTAGTATGTTATAAAATCAATCACTTAAATAGCAAACATCAAATACCGCGCACTCTATTATTTTATACAATATTTTTTTTTTGTATGGAATTAGACAGTTACCAAGTACACAGCTCTCCAGATAGTAGTTGCAGTTACAGGAGAAATACGTGTACGTAAAGCGGTGGGCAAGCTGCTGCTACAGCACGGCCTCTACAAACGTGTACTTCTTACCATCAGGAAATCCATCTGCTTGTTTGCCTTCCATAAAACAAGTAGTCATTATTTATTCATCGATTGACAAGCTTTAATTGTTACACCCACAAATCCAAAGCGGAAGTTATTATAATAAGGATGACAACTATTGACATAAGCTATGACAATTGCAATTCAAACATGGAACATAATTATAAGACACAATTGTCTTCCTTATCGATAATGCCTCAAAAACTAGAATACCGTGTCAGTATTCGTAATCTATCACGATGCTGTCAACATTGTATACGGCCTCGATTGATCTAGTTATGCAATACATAATATAAACTAGTTTATGGTCCGTTTCAATACCTTTATGTTTCTGATTAGTTTTCGACGGATAGCGCATATTTGTGAATGATGTGTTATGAATTAATTAGTAATATCAGTGTCATGATCAGAAATTGGATAGAACTGAGTTTAATGTACTATATCATGAGTTTTTTTTTTATGTGAGAGATCAGAAAACAGGCACACGGGTCTCCTGATAGTAAGGGCCAACCATGGCCTATAAACATCACACGTGTAATAGGTGCAAAAGCAAGCAAAAGTACGTTTACCGGCTACCTTACCCTCCAAACCGGAACACATCATGACGTTATGGCGGCAGGAATAGGTAAGGCAGTGGTACCAATCCGGGCTAGTCGCTGTCAAACTCTACCACCTAGTAGTATGTCACGGTCTTAGTGACGGTAAGCCTATACTCGCCTTTTGCGAGCTGCCTGGCAGGAAAGCAGATGCTCTATTCTGCAAAGGAGCCCGGACCAACACGGGGTACCAAGTATACCAGCGACTCTACCTTTCATACCGGAACATGACAGTCATTATGGCGTTTCGAATAGGTAAGGTGGATCCATACCCGGGCAAATTGCTGTGCTGCACCCTGCCACCAGTGATCTTGTTGGTGACTGATCTATTTTATTCTCTTATTACGAATGTATATATAATCTGCCTGCCGGGAGTCTTATCTTCTCTGCAGAACCAGACACTTAATTATTATATATTTATGTATTACTAGCTGCTACCTGCGGCTTCGCCCGCGTTTTCACAGGAACCCGGTGTGCGATCGGGATTAAAAATAGCCTATATGTTAATCCAGGTCACAATCTATCTGTCTTCCAAATTTCAGACAAATCCGTTCAGCCATTCGAGCGTGAAAGAGTAACAAACATCCATACATCCATACTTACAAACTTTCGCGTTTATAATATTAATAGGATTTGTTATAAGTAAATCTACAAACGTTATTTGTACACGATGCCTTCCATTTTATTTTCACATCATATTTTTTTTTTGGATTAGCTATAAGAAATTTCTGTACTTTTGTGCATTTTTATATTTCGTATATTTTTGCTTTTTGTTGGAAATACCTCTTATCGCTGGCGCTTGGTAGAGTTCAACTCTAGACACAATTTACAAATTTCACTTGTACTTACAAGTTTTTCAACAACATATTTTTATTATTTTCTTTTAGTGAACAAGTTCTGATGATGCTTCATAGCGAATATAATGTAGAAAGTACAAGTGA
>NJDC01000260.1:117796-138393 GCA_002245475.1 Calephelis virginiensis | reverse complement strand
TAGTCGCTATGAAACTCTATCACCTAGTAGTATGTCACGGTCTTAGTGACGGTAAGCCTATACTCGCCTTTTGCGAGCTGCCTGACAGGAAAGCAGATGCTGTATTCTGCAAAGGAGCCCGGACCAACACGGGGTACCAAGTGTACCAGCGACTCTACCTTTCCATAAGGTAAGGTGGATTCCATACCCGGGCAAATTGCTGTGCCGCACCCTGCCACCAGTGATCTTGTTGGTGACTGATCTATTTTATTCTCTTATTACGAATGTATATATAATCTGCCTGCCGGGAGTCTTATCTTCTCTGCAGAACCGGACACTTAAATATTATATATTTATGTTTTATTTGTTATAAGTAAATCTACAAACGTTATTTGTACACGATGCCTTCCATTTTATTTTCACACCATATTTTTTTTTTGGATTAGCTATAACAAATTTCTGTACTTTTGTGCATTTTTATATTTCGTATATTTTTGCTTTTTGTGGGAAATACCTCTTATCGCTGGCGCTTGGTAGAGTTCAACTCTAGACACAATTTACAAATTTCACTTGTACTTACAAGTTTTTCAACAACATATTTTTATTATTTTCTTTTAGTGAACAAGTTCTGATGATGCTTCATAGCGAATATAATGTAGAAAGTACAAGTGACATTAAAAATTGTGTCCATGCAACGTTGATTACACATATCTTATAGCTGACTATAAGAAATAGCGGATGTTTTTAGTTAGTTTCTAATTTTTATATTATATTTCAGAACTTAACTGAATTAATTAATTCTGATTCTTTTTAGCCCACTCAAAAGGTAAGGAATTGCACGGCGATTACGAGAAATTGAGAATTCATTTTGACGATTTGTTCCGTAAAATATGTCATGGCTTAGGTAGTCCTATCATTCAAATTTGATCAAGATCCGACCAGCGGTTTTTAAGTTAAACTGCATACAGCATAATGAATACTTTTACTTATATCGCCTCTGTGGTCTAGCGGTCCGGGTGTTGGACTTGACTGCATGAGGTCCCGGGTTCGAATCCCGGGTCGGCCAACAAAAAGAAATTGGATTTTTCCAATTTTCTAATAAAAAAAATGTTGGTCGGGATTGGAAATGTGCCCGGTTGGCGATAGGCTTGCCACCTATCACATTGTGGGACTTAGTGTCTTCGGCTAGTCGTGGGTGCCTTGGTTGTACCTCTGCCTACCTCTTCGGGGATATGGGCGTGAAGATATTTTTTTTTTTTACTTATCTATAACGACGAGGCAATAAATTGGAGTCGAGTTTTTGGAGTTTCACTGAGCTTAAGTGATTTAATTTGAAAATTATGTTTCTCGTGTGGTTCCATTTAAATTTTATCAAGATCTGACTAATGATTTTTTCATTTACATTTATTAATTAGTGTTTTATTGATTGGTGTTCTATAGAAGACGAAAAAGTAGCTGAAATTGGTTTTGCAGTATATTAACTCATATTATAAAATTTTAAAATTTCATTTTGTTAAGAGGTTTTAAAATGTTACCTATAAATTGTAAAGAAACAAAAATGTAGTGCAAATGGTCATTTACACTTCAAGATTCTATTCGAACCTACGACGAGGCTAATTTGATAAAAAATGTGTAGAGTTTTTTCAAACCAAATTAAAAAAAGGAGGAGGTTATACGTTCGACTTCTATATTTGTCTACGGTAATCGATTTTCCCGTCATTTCTAAATCAATTTTAAAAATACCCTCAAGGTGGTCGCATTGAAGCCAAGTGATAGAATTCTAAGAAAACCGAATTAAATACTCAAAATTACTGTACTTAGATATTCTTTCTTTATAATTGAAATCGGTTTCCTGCAGTTTTACTGCAATTAAATTTAATCATATCGATAACCTTCGACGGATTTTTTTAATTTTAGAAAACTCCTATGTTTTTTTATTGAAACAGGCGCTGCTTTGTGGAAACAGCAAATTGAGGCTTATTTTACATCTGAACTAATATGTTGCTAACCTCACAGCTTTTACATCTTCACCGGACTTAGTAATATATGTAGAATAAGCTTTCATTTTGCTTAATCCTGTGTAACTGTTTTGAAAGGAAATCTTCCAAACGAAATAGAACGTGACACGACCAACTAACGTTCCCACGGCCCACCGCCGTGACTAGACCACGAATAAAGTACAAGCTCCAGAAACAATATAAATTGTCACGTCTTTCGCATGTGACAAACCTGTAACATACCTAAAGTTGCCACCACCCATCACCGAGACTAAATCACGAATAGAGTTCGAACTCGGCCAAAAAACCAACTTGTTCAACCACGACTAACCCACTTACAGTAGTCTACATCTGTTATATGGATGATATGGAGTTCCGCAAAGTAAGGCCTGGTTCAATACATTAAAAAAGGACTTAGTCATTTTCAGTCTTTCCACAATACACATTGTTATATTTTTAAAATGTAAGCTAACCTTCAAAACTAAGTAGATTTATACTTTGTTAGATATTGCTATAAACAAAAGAACCTTTTTGGCGTAATAAAAGAAAATCCTAAATAAATTGCGAAAATGTTCAAGTGTTTTAAAGTGTATCCAATAAGTACGTAGACCCAGCATAACAAAGCTGCGAGTTTAAACCTAAAAGCAAATTGCTCTTTGTTAAGAACACATTTAATAGATAAATTATGTACCTATATTGTTTCCTTGAAGACATTCAAACTCTCGTTTCTCAAGTATATTTACCCATTGTGTATACAGACAAAATATAAAACCTCAGTTTATTGAGTGCTTGCGCGGGTGACCCGGCTCGGCTTCGCTCGGAGGACATAATCATCACTGCAGTATACGTATTAATCGTTCCCTAAATCACTCTATCTATTAAAAAATACATCAAAATCCGTTATGTAGTTTTAAAGGTACAAAAATACATTGAAACAGACCTCGAAAGGCTACTTTATTTTATACCATGTAGATGATAGTATGGTAAAAATCTCGTCATTATATATAATCAAAACAATTAAATACATAGTTGTGTTACTCTTTTTTTTCTATTCTCTTTTTTTGCTATCGCCATTGTGGTCTATCAGTCCAGTGTTGGAATAGTCTTCAAGAGGTCTTGGGTTCGATCCTCGGTCTGGACAACTAAAA
Source organism: Calephelis virginiensis (assembly GCA_002245475.1). Taxonomy (NCBI): domain Eukaryota; kingdom Metazoa; phylum Arthropoda; class Insecta; order Lepidoptera; family Riodinidae; genus Calephelis; species Calephelis virginiensis. The sequence continues at coordinate 135,269 of NJDC01000260.1, read as the reverse complement.
GAAAATATGTTTTTTAACTTTCTAATAAAAACCCCGTTGCTAGGAACGGAACATATTTTCAATTGACGATAGGTTTGCCACCTATCAAATTACGGGACTTTGGTGTACCTACTTGGATAGTCGTATGTGCTCTTCGGAGCTACGGGCATAGTTACTTTTTTGTAAAAAGGGTTAAAAAATTCTATTCGCTCTGAAAGTACGCTCTTTGAAATAAAAAAAAGGATTTTAAAATTGGTTGTCCGAAAAATCGATTCACATACCTCATATTCAAATGTTGAATAACCTCTAACAAAACCAACATGTAATGTTGAAAATAATGATCTTGATCATGTCATCTTTCAAACAAAGTCCGAATGAAAATCGGCCTATCCGTTCAAAAGTTATGCTGCTATAGACAAACAAACACCAACACCGACACATCAAGTTATGAACTTCCATCGTTCTCCGTCAGTGGTCAAAAAATATAGGAATCGAACATGTAAATTCTTCTTACCTTCTAAGTCGTTTAAAAAGGACAATTAAACCCAGCCCGAGTTTATCGCAACAAAAAAACTAAATATACCTTAAAAAATCCATTAAGGGCGAAAATGTTTTTACTGAATCAAGTAATAAACTTTCAAAATTAAAAACAGCATATTCAATTAAAAGAAGATACGTAAAACATGCTTTTAGGTTAATACCAGGACCTAATTCTCTGTTAAAACAAACATGTTGTTAAAAACCACTTAACCTACTACTATCAGTCACTTTATCACGAGTTGATGAAACCGACCCCGGCGCGCTGAAAGTTAGGATTGCATTGGAGATAAGTAGCTTATTGTTAAAAATAAGTAGGCGGTGACCAAGTCCGATTACGCAGTCGCCAGCGCACTAACAATGATTTATTTCCCGAATACAATGAGAAAATAATCTGTAAAACGAACTCAATCTTTTGCAACCTTTAAAGTATAACAAACAGCATTGTCACATCCGTATCACCGAAATGGTCAATAATTACCCGGGAGTAAAACCCGGGCCTTCATATTTCAACGCCGACACCAGACCACTAGATCGATAGATGTGACATACATTTAAACATAAGTAGACGGTTTTGCTCGTGGTTAGAAATACATGACCCCTATCAATATTTATATGCTAATAATAATACAAATGTGTGTTTTTCTTTCATGATACTACGGAGTGATATGTGTGGAGATATTTAGAAGGTTAGAGAGCGATATGGGCTTCTGTTTGTCTTCCGATCCATATTTCCATACTATTGGTTGGGTATATCAGAAAAAGAATGAGAGGAAGATTAATGCGGCCGAAATAAAAGCGCTTCCGAAAATCTGAAACATAACGCTCGCTGACCGCATTTATTATTTAGGGGGCGTTACTATGACATAATAAAATTGTTTTTTTTTTCGTACGATAAAAAATAAACTTACATTTTTTAACTTGGCCATATAAATCGATATATGTGGATAACATCTAGGAACCGAATGACATTCTATTATCAGTTATCACTTATCAAATTCTTAACAATAGACACGGATACATTAATTCTTGCTTAACCTTTCGGATAATTACGAATAAGTCCTAATATTATCACTTATATCCTTGTGTAGCACATGGCAAGACGGACACGCCATTCTTGTTGTATTTCTGTCATTCAGTTCCGGATTGTTTATACAGGTTGTATCAAAAAGTTAAGTTATTTTGTAGGCTGAATAGAAAGATCACAACCAGTCAGAGTTTTAAAAGAACTTAAAAAGAAAATATTCTGTAGTGTTAATGGTGTCTATTACCATTTTTATAATTTCTTACAATCATAGCATTAAAAAATGCCCCAAAAACACTAAATAAATAAAATAAATAAATATCCCAGGACAAGTTACACAAATTGAATCTAACCCCAAAGTAAGCAAATTATATGCTCGTGTTATGGTGTTAATCAACGATATTAATACATAGAAATACTTAAGTAGATAACAGAATAAATTTAATAAACACCCAGACCCGGAAATTCAGACATCTTAAAGTTCATCACACAAATGCTTGCCCCCGTTGGGAATCGAACCCGAGCCTCGCGGTTTGTCGATGTAGTTAGGCGTGTACGCTAGCCACTCGACCAACGAGGCGGTCAAACTGATACATATTTGAGTTTTAATGCTAAAAGAAAACAATTTATGGTTTTCATGCAGATTTAAACAATTTTAATTATATTGGTTAAAACGATTATGCCCATATCAGCAAAGGTAATACTGGCGAGAACTTTTGTATGGACTTGTATATGGACGTTTTTTGAAATCAAACTTTCATTGTTTTTATTATTAGTATTACAGATACAGAATGAAATCGCTATTTATAGAATAAAAACTTTAAACTAATTACTATTTAAAATAACACTAAATAATAATAAAATTTAAGTCACATTTTTGTATGGATAAATGTTACTAGTGTTATGTACAAAAAAATTATGTCTCTGAACATCCGAAATAAGCAGTCTTTTTTATCAATTGGACCGTAAATAAGTTTTGTGCGATTAAATTTTTAGCAAACAAACCTTGCAACATGCAGTTAAAACAATTAATTAACAAAATTATACTTATTAAAATGTTAAAATAGATATAATATAATATAAAATATTCTCTGTGGCCTAGCGGTCCGAGTGTTGGACTTGACTGCATGAGGTCCCGGGTTCGAATCCCGGGTCGGCCAACACAAAGAAAATTGGATTTTTCCACTTTTCTAATAAAAAAAAATGTTGGTCGAGATTGGAAATGTGCCCGGTTGGCGATAGGCTTGCCACCTATCACATTGTGGGACTTAGTATCTTCGTTAGTCGTGGGTGCCTTGGTTGTACCTCTGCCTACCTCTTCGGGGATATGGGCGTGAAGATACTTTAAAATATAAAATAACTATTTTATATGATTTAGTACATTTCAGTTGGCAAGTGTCAAATTTTACTTTTAACATCACAATTTAAAACTGTTTCGAAATTTAGATTTTCCGCATTGATTTTCCTAATCATTTCAATTACAATTTTTTTTTGTAAATTTTAATAAGTTTTTAATTTCCTTATTCAAACCTTTGATTTTAGAACACCCTGCTATATTTATATCAGATATTGCAAGCATGTTCTCCATTGAACCGACCTAGTTTCCTAGGCCTTGCGCTAAAATAATTGGAATAGGAACTAATATACAAGCTATTTCGCATTATCCAACAATACATGTGTCTAGAATCTAGACCGTTCACTCCATAATAAATAGGAAAAAAGTCCTTAGCTAACGTCGCATAAATATCAAAGTTGCTTGAAATTTTCAAATCATTCAGACTCGAGATTCTGAGCCTAAAATAATTGTAAACACAGTAGAATTGCAAAAACCGATTCTAATATCATTACGCCACGGTTTAAATGTTATTTTGCGACAGGTCATAGACAGACAGCTCGTAATTCCAACATGGTGTTATTTTTTTATGATAATGGAAGGCAAACAAGCAGACGGATTTCCTGATGGTAAGAAATTCACGCCGCCTACAGACACCAAAGGTGGTAATGGTTCGTTGCCAACCTGAGGCCGGGATGCTAGGCTTCGAGCAAAAGTAAGTTTACCGGCTACCTTACCCTCCGAACCGGAACACGTCAACGGCAAGCATTAGACTCTACCATCTAGTATGATGTCACGGTATTAGTAACGGTAACCCTATGCTCACCTTTTACGAGCTGCCTGGCAGGAACGCAGATGGTCTATTCTGCAAAGGAGCCCGGTCTAACACGGGGAGGAGTCCATCTTCATCATTGATGAAGTATATGAAAATTTATGTATTACTAGCTGTTACCCGCCGCGTTGCCCACGTGGTCCCACAGGCACATTTTTCGGGATAAAAACTATCCTATGTGTTAATCTAAGTTATCTTCTATGTGTGTGCTAAATTTCATGAAAATCGATTCAGCAGTTTTTGCGTGAAGGTGTAATAAACAAACATACAAACTTTCATATTAGTAATATTAATAGGATAACTAAAAAACTACTGATTGGATTGTGATCAAATTAATATGAGATATTTTCGGACGCATAACCTATCTTCCAAAACAAGAACCATAAAAATTTGTTCTTTTATGTCCAGTAATCGCGAAACCGACATACAAAAAAACCATACAGACGAATTGATTATTTCCTCTTTTTAGGATTCGTTGAACAATGTTATTTCGTAGGTCAGTTACGTTTCCGCCGCATGATACTTAAAGTGTAACAAATTGTAAAACACTGTGACGATAACAATGCGGTAAATGCGTTCAAATTACAAGATTTTTTACGAAAGTTTGGCTTTTAGAAATAGTTGACTCTAATGGTTTAAGGATTTTTTTTACTTCTATTTACGTGAGGCATACTAAAAGTTTCCGGAGCTGGCTACTTAAAACAAAATAAAAAACAATAACAAAAATTGAATATGGAACTCTCTAGGAACATTACTTTTAAATTTTCAAGACTGTCATTTGTTTTTTCAATTTGGCGTGGTTCAGATAATTGTATCTCTATTATGATGCAATTAATTTGTGATTTTTTTACGATTGTTACTGCGGCTTAAGTTAAGAAACTATTTGACAGATACTTTAACTGGCATTTGGTGGTTAAGTACCATCTCGTAGCTCTGTGTATTTATGGTTCGGAAAATTCAGACGTAGACATGATTATCTTCATGAACGTGAAGGTCGGCTAGCGATTGCGGTTATTGAATCTAATATTGATATTGTTGGACAAGTAATTGTGACTGACGAAAAATAATTACCGATAAATTTGTGAATTTGGCATTGAAATGAGTCAAGAGCAAAGCATTCTGCATTAGCAACTGCGGGTTCAGAAGCTTATGCACTCGCTGGATACCTCATAATTGAACAGAAGACCAAAAACGACAGCATGTAGAGTGGTGCCGAAAAAATTATAAAAAACTTTAATGGAGAAAAGTCATTGGCTGTCTATAACACGATGACTGGTGACAAAACGTGTTTGTATTGTTTCAAACCGGAAAAAAAGCCAGTCAACAGAATTGACTGGTTTTTCCTTGTGAAGAGTTGCAACAAAAGATAAGAAGAGTCGGAGGACTGGCTATAAAATGGTTGCGTCTTTCCTCAGAAAAACTGGACATTATGTAAGAGTGTCGCTTGCAAATTAAAGGATAGTCACTGAAGATTGGTATGTAAGCCATTGCTTGCCTGGTATTTTAGAAAAAGTTTGCGAAAAGCGTCCTGTCAGTTACATCAGTCTTTGGCAGTATAACTTTTTCACAAATGGACCGATTTCGATGCGAATTTTTGTTTGAAAGCTGACGTGATCCAGACAGTTCCTAGCTACATTACATGCAAGTTTTGTCCATTTGTATGTTGTTAGGTACTTTGTGCGGGATTAGATATGTGCCCGGTTGCCAATATGCTTGCCACCTGTCACATTGTGGGACTTAGTGTCTTCGGCTAGTCGTTGGCACCCCTATTGTACCGCTGCCTGCCTCTTTGGGAATACGCGCGTGAAGATACTTTAGATCTTTTTTGGACGTTACTAATTTGTTTAATGCAATCAAGCAAATAGATTTCCTGATCGAGACCAATAAAAACACAGGTGGTAAAATGCTGTGCAGCAGCTTTGCCCGTATAGGGATCCACCGACTTCCTTATTTCTTCTGCCATAATGTAAATTTTTGAAATTATTGTTTTACATTTTGAATGGTCGAGTAACCGGTTGCCTAAATATATGTTATAAAAAGAGACCCTGCAAGAACTCCGATAATGGTGAGTAATTTACGTTGCCAACGTATTTACCATGTATTACAATTAAGTATATTTACTTATTCCACCACAACAGGATAAAATTATGGTTCTGCAATACCTGTACTGTTTTTTTCTCAATCGTGAAAGAAGATAGATGCAGTTTTTTGTGAATACTGTGAGTAAAATTGGTCAATTTAATTGGCGTTTTGTTTAGTCAAAGTACAATGCACGAGTGAAATATTTATGAAGAAATTCCACTCAATGAGCTTGACTAAAGAAACCTCAGCTTTACTAACGAGCAAAGACCCTGTCATTGATGACATTATCTAATGACTTATGACTATATTATAAGAAACTGAAGAAGTGCATCAAAAAAATAACAAAACACGGAAAATAATTTACTAATATAGAAATGGCAGTATGGCCTAAAGGTCGTAGCCTGTCCCAGGAAGAGAGAAATTAATTAATTGACAGTCCCGTCACGGTTAGCATTTGTATAACTTGAACATAACAATAATGAAAATAAAACAACACATTTTCTAAATAACTATCTAGCTACACCTTTTTAATGTTTTCCCAAACCTTCATTACAATTTTATAAAGTATCACCAACATTATAAAACCGAATATAATACAAAATAGGACATAATAAGCACAATTTCGCGGGTTAACGCGACACAGGGGTCGCTAGTGTTGCGCAACAGTCCAATGCAGCCCAACAACCTATATTGGCACAAGACAATGTGTTACATAACACAACTTTCCCATTTGCTCCGAGAATATCTAAATCGAATCAAACACCAACGTAATTCTAGTTAGTACAGGAAACAGAAAGTTAGGTAACCTAGTAGCTAGATACAGTCGTGTACTTCGAACTAGTGTTGGGAAAATACATTTGTATCCGGACATTATCTGTTTTATCATCGCGATAATAACGGATTAAAATTTTATTTTATATATATTATCTCAGTGAAACAAGATGACGATTTTCAAGGTTTCCATAGATACCAAATCTTAAGAAAAAAATATGTCAGTTAATCTTTTGTCTAGGTGCAGCAGTATACTTCCACCTGATAAATCAAAAATATATTTTTATCCGCACATCACCACTTACATAAATAAGGCTTATAAATAGACGCAATGATTAAATCTAAATATTAAGAACTCGTAATAATTGTCGAAATGAAAAACACGCAGATGGATCTTCTTAAAATTTATATATAGAATGTCTTTCATCAAACATAATCAAACGTTAGCATTATTCTAATTAATAAAGGATCAAGTTATTAGTAGACACAACCGTGCACTTCGTACTAGTGATGCGCCGATTATCCATAACATTGACATAATATTGACATATTTACATATTGACATGTTTGGTATGCACGAGCATTAGATACTGTATTGATTTGATTTATTGAGGATGATGTAAGTATCTTAGTTAATATTACAAAATTTGTTAGATCTCTTAACTTTCTTATAAAAATCTGTAGTGTAAAAATCCGTATCCGCGTAACTGCAAAACACCTACCATCGATTGGCAAACCCCTTACGTATTGTCAAGCCCTAGTTCGAATAACCTTGGGTTTCTATGGGCTTTTCCGTGACGCTTTAACTTGCTATAAGGTCCATAATTAACATTATTTTTATAAACCAACTAGCTGAACCAACAAATGTTATCCTGTCTTAACTATTAATGTTAGTTTAAATCTTCTCCTGACAGCACCACAAAAAATGATTAGGATAATGGTCACACCAGCTCCCGCGTGATGCAACGATCTGTATCAACAACCAGGGAAATAGGTATTCCTTTTTATACACATGATGTGACAAAGTAAAAAGGCAATCTGAAGGCTTACCAAGAGCTCCTTAAGCAGTATCAGTTTCACGTTGCAAAAAGTTTTCTTATGACAGCAACTTTATAGCAAATATTATATAAACGGTAGGTTTTGCTATCAGTTTTACCACAGTCACTGAGCTAGGTTTGAAGTTGGTAGTAAGTTTGTATTACCATAGGTTTTATGCAAAACATCAGTCACCACCCTAAGTAATAGGTTATATAAATAATAGGTTTTATCGGTCCATTAATTGACTGATAAAACTGACAGTAAAACCTACCATGTAATGACTACCGTAAAGTCGTCTATCTCCGATGATCGTACTATTGAAATAATATTGTTTTGAGAGCTCATGATAAAGCTCTGAGTGCGCAAATAACAAAGTTTAATTTTAATGTTACCTAAAATGAGAATGGAAATATACTATTTCCTCCTTTGGTCTGGCGCGTAAGTCTTAGGATTTTTCATCAAGAAAATGTCTTTTTTGCCTTTTAATCCTAAAAAACAGTAAAAACAGTTTTTATCTGAATGGTTTTAAAATAATACTCAAAGAGTATATAAATACTACATAATAAGAGGCGGGACTTCCATAGATACATAACAAACTCGAATTTGTATAAAGTTTACTTCAAAAATTATAACCCGTATAATTTTAAAGTAAGTCTAAAGGCATTCAGATATAAGGCAACTAGTGTCATATGATTTGGGCGAATAAAAAACATAGCAAACTTATTTTTTAATTTTTTTTATATGAAAGTTGCGCTAAACTGATAATACTGTTTTAAGTAAATCGAGGTATTACACTAAAAATATACATACAAGAAATACTTTTATATCAAATCGCAACTCTTTCTTTTCTTTCTTTGGGTTTTGGCCTTCACGTTAGTATTTTCCATTAGTCAAGTAGAAATTGGCATAACATTTTATTTTTATATCAATATTAATTCATTATAATTAGTCATCAGTCATAAGTCGTCAGTAAGTCATGTCAGGCTCTTGGGTAAAGCGGTGGCCTCTTTACTCATGCTCATGTAATGAGATTTGGCGGCAACGAGGTAATACACGATACGCTAATTTCTTCATGATTATTTCATTTGTGCACTTTTACTGAACAAATTTGTACAAAATGCCACCAAAATTGACTAATTTCACTCAATATCAACACGAAATTCATTAATTATGAAAAAACTTAGATCATCTTTTCTCTCGATGGCGCCAAAACTTCGATCACAACTCTATTTAAAAATGTATCAATACGTTATGTCAGTTATAATGAACTTGGCTGTATCACAAAAAGCTGTGGTTAAATAATTTGGCACAGATTAAAAATCGAAAGTCACAATCAATCACTAGTTTGATCCATTATCACGTAACTGAATATGGTTAGAATGAATAACGATTACGTCTACAGTAACAATAGATGCAATTTGAAGAGGTATTAAAGCTGTAGATAAGTTTGTAAATATGTGATAGTAGCCCAGGCCCATGGCATCGCCTGGGCGACATTTACTTTAGTTTTTTTTTAAACGAAAAGGTCGTCAAGTGTGCTATAACATGTTCTTGAAGTAAAAACTTCTTTAGAAGCGTTGTACACTGTTTGTGATGAGTAAAAAATGATAAACTCGCCTCAAGGCACGTGACCTGATCGAAAATTTGTAAGACGGATAAAGAGTAAAACTACTGTCGCCAAAGAACAATGCCCATAATTGACCTGACAAATAGTTATCGTGAATAATGATGTGGGGTATCTCAAAAAATTGCTGATTTTTTGTTATTACAAACTCACTCATTACATTTTTTTATTAAGTTTAAAAATTGGTGTTACAAGTACGACTAGTTTTACAAGTCTTGAAAAAAGTATACCCGAAGACTGGTGACGTGCGGTCATCGTGCCCTTGTATAAAGGCAAGGGTTCACGCATGAACTGTAAAAGTTACAGGGTCATTACTTTGATCAGTTTAGCGTCAAAAGTGTATGGAAAAATGGTTGAAAGGAGGATGTAAGGGATGTCCGATGGAACATTGTGGGAGGCTCAAGGCGGTTTCAGATCTGGAAGAGGATGTACGGATCAAGTGTTTTCGCTCCGCAACATTGTAGAGATGCTTCTCTTCTGGCTGTGGGTCAGAGGGTTTTCTGCGGTTTCGTGGATCTCGAAAAAGTGTTTGTTAGGGTTGTACGTAAGGAACTTTGGGACATTTTGCCAGATTATGCGATAGTCGGGTCCCTGTTGCGTGCGGTGCAGTCAATGTATTTAGACTGTAAAGCATGTGTGCATTTGGATGGCAACATATCGCCTTGGTTTGATGTTAATATTGGCGTCAAGCAGGGTTGTGTGTTGTCAGCGTGCTTGTTTGTCTTATATTTGGACAAATGTCTTCAAAGGTTAAGATCATTGAATGTGGGAATGCGTATGGGTGACCAAGTGGTGAACTGCCTGCTTTATGCAGATGATGTTGTACTTTTGGGCTCTACACCATCTGAGATGCAAACACTGGTCACAGTTATGGAAAAAGATTGTAAAGAAAGGGGCTTACATTTGAATGCGATGAAAACCAAAATAATGGTCTTTGAAAGAGACGTAGCCAGAACGGATGTAAGAGTTTTGGTCGATGATGTAGTGCTGGAACAAGTGAATGAAATTGTATATCTTGGTTATGCTTTTAGCAGAGATGGAAGATACACCGCGGATGTAGAGAGGAAAGTGAGTGCAGGGAATATTGTGAATGGAGCGTTGGGTAAGCTACTATAAAGCGAGGTTTTGAGTCAAAAAGCTAGACTCGCTTTGCATAATTATGTGCTTATCCCAACGTTATTGTATGGAATCCAGAGTTGGGTATGTCAGAAAGAGCATGAAAGTAGGATAAATGCGGTCGAAATGAGAGCACTACGGAAAATCTGTGGTGTAACGCACGCTCGCTGACCGCATTCGAAACGGTGAGTTCAGGTAAGGTAGCTTGGCAACGCACCATTGCCACCTTTGATGTCTCTAGGCGGCGTGAATTTCTTACCATCAGGAAATCCGACTGCTTGTTTCCATCCAATATCATAAAATAAATAAAAATTAAAAATATCTTAAATTAAAATAGGATTTTGGAAGGGAGAAGTCTAAACTAACAACGTTTATCTATAGCAGAAGTGCTGACCTATTTTAGGAAGCAGGAATCTTATGGCTTCTAAATTACTTTAAACATTGTGCACCAAATAAACTATTCTCTTTATCATATTTGAGCAACCTGTTAGTTTTTAAATAATATAATAACTTCACTCTGTATAAATAAGGTCACTCGGGAAACAATTATATTATTTCATAACGACAGCTTTTATTTCAAAATTATTTCACACGAAACCTACATCTTATTGTTATTTTTGTTTTCTTAAATTTTGTTTTACACGGAACATCTTATTTACTTTTTATGGGATTGAAAGAAAAGAAATATGTTGCTATTTCACAAACATTTTAACTAGGTCTATAGGTTTTAAGATTTTAAGAAGCAGACATATTTTAATTTTTATTCATTATTTGATGAAGTAAACGTTAGCATTAGATTTAGTAGTTATGTCATGTTCATGCATCATTTAATCATTTGGATATTACAAGCAACAAGCAAGCAAGTATATATTGTACTTTTATTGCACTGACAAAGATTGCAAATTTATAAAAAGCCTTTAAAAAAGCACATGTTACTCTCTCGCAGTTCTTTGTTTTAGCTTCATTATTTTTCAGAAAAACCCATTACTTTCCTATCGTATAATGGTGGAACTTGTATCTTCGAATGATGAGATTCATCTTATATATAAAATTCCCGTGTCACAATGCTAGTTAACGTACTACTCCGCAACGGCTTGACCGATTCTCATGAAATCGTGTGAGCATATTGAGCAGGTCTGAGAATCGGCCAACATCTATTTTTCATACCCCTAAGTGTTAAGGTTTACTCACCCCCATTTATTTTTATAGCAGAACAACGTCTGCCGTATCAGCTAGTATTAATATATATATATATAGTTCGTTTGATGTTACATTACACGCACAGATTGTATGTAGCAAGCTGTACCACAAACTGTGAAACCACAAGCGAGTTACAATAACTTTTTATTTGATAATCAAATAGTTTTACATTTTTGCATCTCATTTTATCAAAGACTTACCCATAAAAGCATAACAAATTTTCGTTCAAGCAACAGTGACGGTAAAAAAATGTGAAAATGGCTAATTTGTCTCGAAAGCTTGACATTTGGCTCTTGACGTTCGGCCATCTTTGTCCGACCTTGCTCCAATAATCCGGCGAGTTGTTTCGCAACAGATTGTGGGAAAAATCGACAATCTACATTATAATATCATTAAGATGTTACCAACTATATACATTTGGTTCAATACCAACCATTAATCTTTTCATATTAATGATACACGATTTTTAAAATTATCAGTTTGAACTACAGCTGTATAGTGTACAATTTTGCAAGTTCGCTTTCCGATGTCTGTCCCTATATATGCGTAGACCTTTAAAACTACGCAACGTATTTAAATGAGTTTTTTTAACAGATAGTTATGGAATGTAGAATAATATAGAAATAAGTTTGTCCATGCGTGCCAAACTGTGACTAGCTGCTGGTTTTTTGTAAAGGAGTAAAACAAAATTACGTTCCAATATTTTCATACAACTCATGTACCAAAATTCTACCACGATCTTCATCATTTGTTTTCGGGGATAAATACAGATACAGCAGAGAGACAGACACGTAAACATTAATTCCAAAAATGACATAAATTTGTCTAACTGCACACTTATATTCTACTAAGTCTAAGTTTTTTGATATTTCTAATAAACAGTTGTAATAATATACCTTTCAACTGTAATTTTCTCTTTTTTTATTTTAACTTTTTTAAAGAACGGAGTAAAAAAGGAACATATGTCTAAAGCACAGATAGTTCTATTCTCTATATTACAGTTGTGATCTAAGACTGAGAACTGACGGAGTAGTTTTTACCCGCCCCAGCGGCGGTCGCGGAACTGCGTTTTTTTTCAAACCCCACGAGACTGGTAATTTATGCGTTCACATCATTTTCCACAAACTTGTATGATGCCGCTGGAACGGCAAGCAACCACTGTCGCTGCGGGTGTAAAACGCGTCGTGAAATGTGCTCTTATTTTTTGCATATAAATCTACATTCTACAGAACCTGCGGGCCCGCAACCGCCGTGGGCGCGGGTAAAAACCGCTCCGTGAGTTCTTAGTCTAAGAGCTGTCATTTCATCGTTTTGTGTTCAAGTGACATACATATAGAATATAAAAAAAATTAGTTTGAGTAGCGTCCTATAATGTGAATCATAAAGCACCCACAAATCTCGTAATGATTACACTCAAACATCAAAACATCTTTAAGAACTTCGATGTATAGTATTTCTATGAAAATAACAATACCCACAACTGATATAATTTGGTACTAACACCCATTATAATTGACATTTTAAATGATTAAGCCCATATCACATTCATTACGAATAGAAAGCGATTATGTAAAACTCAATTGTTGTTTTAAAACTATCCCATCACAAAGTCAAACAGATGTTGATCTTTGTATTGAGATGTTATAACTTATATGTGTTGAGTCATAGTTCAATTTTAATACTCGTACTTTAGTCTTTTTCGGTCACAGTGACTGAGTAGACATTTATTAGGTCAAATCTAAGAACAACCTTATCCTTTATAAATGCTTTTATATAACTTGTATCTGTTGGTCAAATTTAGCAAGTCATCTTGTTTGTGACTGTTGCTCAAATTTAATACAAATTTATATTTAGATTAATCTAAAATTTCGAATAAGAATAAATTAAATTTACTTACAACAAAGTCATAAGCTTGGTATTTGATAAAATCTACAGAATATAACATTTTAAATCTATAATACTAGTGGACTCCACACCAGTCGCCCATTGGCCGAAATTCAAATTTTAAATCTTGTTGATAAGAACGCCATCTTCATTTCTCGAGACCAACTATTTTGTTTCCTGAATGGTTTTTGCGCCATCTGTGATCTTTTATCGTCAACATCAATATATCTGTTTGTGTGTGTCAAATGCATGGTAGTGTGGGTAATGTTTTATTTATTGATTTAATGTACTTTATAAGAATTATTAGACTAATACACTTCTCCTACACATAAACTATAAGTGCTATAACTGCGTCCGTGCAAAAAAGGGGTCCAAAGTTTTGGCATCGCGTATTAATATATAGATTATTTGGTATAACTCTAAATCCAATAGTCTTTCAAAGATAGCAGGCAAATTATTTTTATTGTTACTTTAATATGTTATATCTCACTTGCAAATTTTCTTTTTAGGATTACCTAGAGTCCTTGCACATTATGTTTTTTAATAAACTTCACGCTTATCACATATTGGGGAGATGAAAATAAAGCGTAGATACCGGTAGAATTTGGTGTTAAATAGTAAAGAAGACTAACTATCAGTAAAACACACGTTTTCAATACGTTATTATCGTCGGTCAAGGTCGAGGGCTTACCATACACGCCAAAATCACCTATTAATATTCGCGCTCAATCCCCCACAGAGATAGACATTTATGTAATGGGCATAGCAAGATGTCTGTGTTACTAAGTCAGTGGGTTTCTTAAATTTATTACACTATTTACATAATTATGTACACATACATTACATACATATAGCACACCTACATTACATACATATATTTGCTAACTTTGGGGTTCGATCAATTCATATAATTTTATATTTTACTAGGTGGTAGAGATTCGCAGTGACTCGCCCGTATTGGTACCACCGCCTTATTTATTCCCGCCGCCATAATGTCAGTGACGTCATGATGTCACGTTGCTGTTAACGTGTTCCAGTACGGAGGATAAAGTAAACTTACTTTTGCTCGAGGCCTAACATCCCAGCCTCAGGTTGGCAACGCACCATTACCACCTTTGGTGTCTCTAGATGGTGTGAATTTTTTACAACCAGGAAATCCGTCTGCTTGTTTGCCTTCCAACATTATAAAAAAATGTGTTATGTATATACAATTTATACATAATAATTATAAACAAAGGATACAACAAAACCAACAACCCTGCGGTTATTTAAAGTGTCCATGGCATTCAATGAGCGTCGTATGTGCGAATATACTCTTATGTGCATAGGCTCTAAGAAACTTTGCTTATTCTTATTTCTTGTAAAGTATTATTACCTGCAGCATTCTTGTGTATTATAATGTGTAAAATTGTTAATATTTGATGATTTATCGCTGAACGTCAATGTCAAAAGTAGCGGTTATGTAAATTATGACATGTCAATAAATATATCACAGTCATAAATAACGGATAACATGTTAAAACGGTAACTAGTTTAATTATACAACGTATTAACACGAATTACGTAAATGACATCACAGAAACCGACGACGAAAATGAAAGTTATAGAGAACGAAAGTGGTCGGGAAGTATGTCGGCCACGCTTCGATCCGTTGTTCTACATAATCTTTTCAGTTCAATGCATTGTAAGTAACCCAGACAAAAAATTCATTATTTTTATACATAGCACTAGTTGTATTCTACGGTTTCGATCGCATTTCCAAGTTAAATCAGCCAGTTGTACAATTTATTAATTTCCCCGCTGGTTTTTGTTGGAAGGCAAACAAGCAGACGGATTTTCTGATGCTAAGAAATTCACGCCGCCTAGATACACCAAAGCTGGCAATGGTGCATCGCCAACCTGAGGCCGGGATGTTAGGTTTCGAGTAAAAGTAAGTTTACCGGCTACTATACCCTTCAAACTGGAACACGTCATGACGTTATGGCGGCAGGAATAGGTAAGGCGGTGGTACCAATCCGGGCGAGTCGATGCAAAACTCTACCACCTAGTCAGATGTCATGGTGTTAATGACGGTAAGCCTATGCTCACCTTTTACGAGCTGCTTTGCAGGAAGGCAGATGGTCTATTCTGCAAAGGAGCCCAGACCAACACGAATCAACTAAAATTTATCTGGTACAAGCGGATAGATAGACATTTTAATAATATTTTAATAAGTTGAGATATCGTGATAGTCTCTGCGGTCTACATGCAGTCCCAGGTCAAGCAAGTATTAAAGATATCAAATTTTTGCTAATCAAAACATTTTTGGAATGGGATAAATTCCCGATTGGCTAAAAGTTTGTCACCTATCATATAAATCTATGGGGACACATAAAGAAACTTTTGTTGAGATATCTTATAATACTTGTATATGTATCTTAAAAAAAGTATAAAAAAGTATCTTCACGCCCATATCCCCTAAGAGATAGGCAGAGGCACAACCAAGGCACCCACAACTAGCCGAAGACACTAAGTCCCTCAATGTGATCGGTGCCTAGCTTATCGCCAACCGGGGACATATCCAATCCCGGGTAACGTTATTTTGATTAAAAAAATAATATTACACATTTTCTACATTGTTGTTGCCCAACCAAGGAATCGAACCGAGGTCCGGCCTTGAGAAGTTAAGTCCGACGCCGGACCGCTAGATCTCAGACACATATATGTATACGCACATACATATGTGTATGTATATACACATAAATATATATGTACACATGTACACATGCATACACAGATATGCCATGGTTCTAACAATAATATTATCTTACTTCCGTCTAGGACAAGAAAACAAACGATTTGATTGTTCGGGACTTCCGCCTACATAAGTAAATAGCTGTTGAGGAATTTATTTTAATTTAAAATCTATATAAAATTTTATAATCCCAATTTTTTCAATTTTAATATTTTTCAACCGACAAAAAGAGGAGAAAAAACCCGAATAGTCCAATTTTGATGTTTTTTAACCTATTCCAAAAACGAGGAGGTTATCGATTCTTCTATATATTTTTATATGTTCATTACGTGTTCACTCGGCCAATAACGAATGGATTTATAAGTTCTTTTTTCGAGAGATAGGTCACGTATCATAGAACTATATCTAGAAGCTCAATGAGAATCTGATCAAGATGCAACTGGTTTTTGAATTATATTTAACTAGCGACCCGCCCCGGCTTCACACGGTTATGAAATATACATATAAACCTCTCTCTTCAATCACTTTACATATAAAAAAATTGCATAGAAATCCATTTCGTAGTTTTAAGCATACAAAGGGACATAGGGACAGAGGCGACTTTGTTTTATACTGTGTAGTGATAACGCACAATATAAAGTATATTTCCAAGTCCATTACGGTATAAGTAAAGAGTATAATCTATATATTTAAAAATGAATTTCTTACTTGCGTGATAAAAGTTAAGGCTGAACGGATGGCCCAATTTGGGTTATAATTTTTTATTAGTTAGTTATTATCAGGGGAAGATTCTTTAGAAGAAAAAACATTATTCCCATTTTCCTTGCAATTTAACTGGGAAAATAGCAGGGAAAACGAAGAAAACAATGCTTTAAACCGCACAGACTGTTAGTAGTTGTTAATGTCAAGCAATACAAAGTTTGCTGGGCCGGTTAATATAATAAAAAAATCGACTTTTAACAGTTTTACTGCGCTCAAATCGTTTTTCGGTAGAGTATGCCCCCCGAGGTGGTCTTTATGGCATATTTTTTATTTTTTATATAACTTTAATGGCAATTAAATTAGCATTATTTGAGTTATACTTAATAATACGTACAGTACTACTATTTAAATTATACGCTTCGGTTTTACAATTTTCACTTTTTTTCCACTTTATACTATTATTTTTAATTTGTCTGACCTAATCTAAATTTAAGTGATTAATTATGTGTAATAACAACCCTATATAGATATCTTTAAAATACATTCGGATTTCCGAAGCTCAACGGATACAGCCGAAGCGCATAATTTAAATAGTACTACTATACTTAATGTTTACT
>NJDC01000260.1:98493-115800 GCA_002245475.1 Calephelis virginiensis | reverse complement strand
CGGTTAATATAATAAAAAAATCGACTTTTAACAGTTTTACTGCGCTCAAATCGTTTTTCGGTAGAGTATGCCCCCCGAGGTGGTCTTATATAACTTTAAAGGCAATTAAATTAGCATTATTTAAGTTATACTTAATAATACGTACAGTACTACTATTTAAATTATACGCTTCGGTTTTACAATTTTCACTTTTTTTACACTTTATACTATTATTTTTAATTTGGCTGACCTAATCTAAATTTAAGTGATTAATTATGTGTAATAACAACCCTATATAGATATATTTAAAATACATTCGGGTTTCCGAAGCTCAACGGATACAGCCGAAGCGCGTAATTTAAATAACACTACTGTACTTAATGTTTACTTAGACGTCATAATATTCAAAGTTTTATTATATAAAGTTTTATTGCGTTTGTGCTTATCTGGATTACTTATCTTCCTGTTGTCATTGTGATTTGGTTGTCTGGTAGAAATCGCTCCGAAGCGACAAGACCGCCTATGTGTACATTAAATATTATAATAACTGTCTAATGTTGGCATTATTGGTGCATAATAAAGTATATTAATTTATTTATTCATTCACATATTCATTACGAATTTATAAATAGTTAAGAGCTTTGAGTTTCAAAACAGTTACAAAACAGCTCTAGAGATCCTGAAAATTTAAATGAGGAGGGAAAAAAATGTTTAAAAATTGGTACATACATAGATATCTTCACGTCAAATCACTTTCCGGGTAGACAAAGGGTATTGAGTGCGAAATATCGCTTCCAGACCTGCCTAGCTTCCCCTACATTGATTATCCTTTATAATAACACGCCGATTTGGGCGCCTCTTGACTCTCTTGATTTGACAGTAGAATGTCAACCTTGCTCTCCCCGGCTACCTACATCCATTCACATTCACCTTACATATTTGTCAATCTTTCATCTGTCATTCTTTCCATTACCAAATCAACAGAGCATACCCTTTCCCATTATAATTAAATCATAAAATTAGTTTCACTACTTATTCTACTTTTAGGCCAATGTGAAGATGAAAAATATGAGAAGAAGAGGTGAAGAGAAGAAGAAGAAGAACCTGAAGGTGAAGAACGCACTATAATGTGAGCTTTCTGGTAACGGCTAGAACGCATCTTGTATAACAGACACTTAACATAAATCTTAAGGGCGACCTTTATGACTTAGTTTTCAATTACCTATAAATTAACATGAATCCCAATTTCGCGTGATCTTCACATCACGATTTAAGGCCCCATACTTAGTCAGCCAGAAGAGCCAATCAGCGCACTCCCCCGTTCCATGATTACTATGAAATATTGCGCTCTAAAGTAAATGTCTTAAGCGCCAAATCACTATTTTTGACACTATAAATATAATTTGAAAAAATAAAAATAAAAACTGAAACAGTTATCTTTTAGGTATAATACTTATCTATGTTTATGTTAAATCTGGTGTCAATATTTTCATAATTGAAGTAGACAGTTGGGTTTTGCTTTCAAAAAAGGGTTAACTTTTTGATTTTTTTCTATCGAGCAAAGTGTTTTGGAAACACTAGTCTTATTAAGCATATTAATTTTAATCTTGTGTATTTTTGTAGCCAAGATCCATAGTTGCTTTGTATGAAAAATCAGTATATTGCTGACGTATTTAAGCATTCATGGCCGCTTAACGGGTAGATATTACAGATTGGTTACTGACAGGAGAAGATTCTTATAAAGAATAAACCCGGAAAACTGATAGGAAAATTGGAAAACAATACGTTATTCTTTGAACGAGCTTGTACTTGAGGATATGAGCGTGAAGACACTTGTTATTTTAGTCAATTTTTAAAAATGTTAGACAAGTTTTAAAAAAGCTTCCAAAGTATAAAAAAGCGTTAATTACCATAAAATAATTGTAGAAGGTTAATTTTTAGACCTTCTTTTAACGAATTCAGAATAGAATTCGTCACGGCGGTTATTAATTGCGGGAAACTGCCCACGAATGATAAATTAAACGTTATTTACAACCTCTTCTACGAAAAATCAATTAATTATTTGCAAACTGAGCTTATGGAAGTTATTAAGATTAATGAATCAGCGTCATATGTTTTTTTGTCGCAAATATTAATCTCGTCCATAAACATGTTATATTTTAGCTTACGTACGGAGATAACTTTGGTCTATGGTGAGATTTCCTTATATGCACCTATATCTATATCTATCTATATGTATATGTAGTTATATGTACAAAACTAGGTGGTGTCAAAAGTCTTCGAAACCATCGTGTTTTTAAGAAAACAGAAATGAGTGCGAGCTAGGCTCTCTGCCTACCCCACAAGGACTTGGTGTAATAGTTTAGAAATGAGATTTGTTATAAATATTTGTTTTCTTGAATTCGTCTAAGCTACGAATAGTAGAATAAACATCAAAATATTGGAAAATTGTAGTTTTAAAAATTCACATAGAACGGGACAAGCAGTACGAAGTTTGGCGGGACAGCTTGTTAAACATTTGCTCTGTTCCGTATATTTTAATTTTATAAAATTTAAACAACCTGTTTCATTTTTACATCTTTCGGATTAGCTTTTTTTAAGGTCTCTTTAGTTTTATTTTATTTAAAGTTTAAATAAAATAGTACTAAAAATGCAATAATCGCGAAACAAGTTTGCTTATCCTATTAATATTATAAATGCGAAAGTTTGTACGTTCGTTTGTTACTCCTTCACGCCAAAACAGCTGAACCGATAGATATTTATGAAATTTGGCACACACATAGAGGGTAACTTGTATCAGTTGTTGGACTTGACTGAATGAGGTCCCGGGTTCGAATCCCGGGTCGGGCAACAAAAAGAAAATTGGGTTTTTTCCAATTTTCTAATAAAAAAATGTTGCTCGGGATTGGAAATGTGCCCGGTTGGCGATAGGCTTGCCACCTATCACATTGTGGGACTAGTCGTGGGTGTCCTGGTTGTGCCTCTGCCTACCTCTTCGGGGATATGGGCGTGAAGATACTTTATTTTTTATCTATAGTTTTTATCCCAAAAACATTTTCCTGTGGGACCACTAACCACGAGGGCAACAGCAAGTTTTGTATATAAGTGAAAGAGTGCAAGTATATCTATAAATTATTTATTATTTATAATTTTGATCTCAGCTTTTTTTGTAGTATTGCAATACTGCAAGTACAATAACTATTTTCCCCATCAAAAATGTATAGGGAGCCGCTGAGAAATTACAATATTGATTGCATACGCATCAGGAAGAAGGAAAATGACATGTATAAATACTTGTATGTATATTATCATCAACAAAATGGCAGGACATTAATATCTCGATAATGATGTAGGAAGCATCTTCATACGTAACACGACTTGTGTTTTAACATGGTAATAAAAATGTGTCATTCTGTATTATTACCAACAATGGCCAGACATAACAATGTCGAATATACCTGTTTAGCTAAAACATCTGTATATATTCTAAATAAGCAAAATTTGCATATACATGTGTTGTGGATTTTTCGATAAAACTCAGAAGCACTTTTTATTTTTTTTAATGTATATGGCTGACAAGAATCATTCTTAGCCAAAAAACAAAATTGGCAAAACTAAAAAAGAAATATGTTTCAACGACTAAAAAAAACGTTACTTCGCTCTGACTTGATAAAGTTAATAAAAGCATAATCCTCGAAGTGGCAGGCAGAGGCACAATCAGGGCACCCAAGACTAGCTGAAGACAACGTAAGTCTCACAATGCGGTAGGTGGCAAGCCTATCCAACTGGACACATATCCAATCCCGGACAATGTTATTTTTATTAAAAAATTGAAAATACACATTTTCTATTTCTTCGTTGACCGACTCGGGGATTGAACACGGGACTTTAAGAAGTTCCACACCTGACCACTAGAAGTCCGACGTTAAACTTAACCTGTTTATTTTTCCATTGTCATAATAGTTTTATTCCAATTTGATATTTTGTTCATTTTTTTGCGTATTAAGAACACCTTCTTATAACAATTCTTTGATTGTATTTAGATATTTAAGATTGTCCTGAAGAGATAATTTTTATGTTTAATTTTCAGTACTTTTGCTTTGTAATTGGTGCATAATAAAGAGTAAATCTATTTTACTCTATTATTTTACAACTTAAATGTACCAATAGAAATAAAAGTTTATAAAATGATAAAATTTTTTATGGATCACTTTCTCTCACTTTTTCACGTGCTATAAGTTATGAATACAAAAAGGAAAACTGTTTCTTTCCCTAACACGGAACAAGTGCTAAAATAGTGATATCTTAAGATAAATCTACCCGAAATAATATATTTGAGTATAAAGCATAGTCGTTACCAGCGGTTTTTGAATTGCACGCATTACTAATGTAAAAACTACTCTTCAAAACTTAATAAAATTTAACTAAAAATACGGGAAGTACCAGCTTTCAAATAAAAAAAAATCTATAAAATATGTAGGTTTGGTCTTTCACGCATAGAAAAACAACTAAATCAACTTCAAAACTCTACAAACAAAATCATGACAACAACAGTTCAAAATCAATAAGCAACATAAAAAATACGTACCTAATTATAAAATTTGCGGAAAATAAATCAGCTACATTTACAAATGAAATATTTGCACACCACAATGCGGTAGAATATGTTGATACGAAATAAGTATTTTGTAACAACTTAACACACAAATTCCGCAAATAAATTGTTTTCATTTAATTTCAAGAGTATTTACATTGATAACAATCTGAGCAAGTTGTTGGAGGGCTGTTAAAATATAATTTATATAATTAAAAGTAATTATACGTACAAATTATGATCGCATCTCGTACTACATGTTAATAAACTTGTAAAAAGTTTATCAGTATCGCAAGAAAGGCTAATGGATGGACACAGTTCAATTACGGATAATTTATGGTCCCCGAGCCCATGAGTGAATATCAATATACATTACACATTACAGTTGTAGCCAAGTCACGCGACACCAGTGACATAACCGCTTCCCGTATCCGAAACGAGATGCCAAATAGCACTAAACTGTTTTATACATTTTTGTTCATATTATCAGACAGTATATTTACTGATCTCTGTTACAATGCAGCTAAATTTCTTACCGATCGATTCTGTAGAATGCGCAATAAAATCCCAGCCGTATACAGGCAATTCTAAAAATGCTAAAATTCTGTTGTAAATGTTTTCTGTTGCCCATTTTTAACCCTAGATCTATTTTTTTATGGTGTGCGAGTGTAGTGTGTGTGTGTGTCGTGGGTGTGTGGAGCATCATGACTCCTAAACGAATAGAACGATTTCGATAAATAAACCCTTATGTTTGTCCTAGGCTCTAGGCTTATGTAGGTCACAGAAAACGGGTATCGGTTTTCACCACTAACACCGTGGCCATAACTCGGTCGAGTTTACACAGTTTGGTGAATTTTACCTTATCTACTACAATACTTGTAATATAGAACGGTAAAACAAAAAGAAATATGATGGTAAGGAATACACGTCATCTGTACCTGGCAATGATGTTTTTGATGCGTTGTCATCTTATCACCGAGTTACTGGAGTACTGTCACTATGGCAAAAATAATGCTTAACCGGACAAACTGTTGCAATCTACCACACATCTTTACCGACTGCATTTGCCAATTCTAAACTAACCACTAGTGTGCGTTGGAGTTGTCACACTCCGACACCGAAACTTCATTTGTTACCTATGTTTAAGTTTTAATTATTTACCAAAAATTTCCACGTAGTATCTCGCGAATTACCTGAAACAAATATACGATTTCGATTAATTCATACGATAAATATTAAACATCGCGGGTGTTGGCGACTAAAACACCAACTTCATCATGACAAGCAAAATAATTAGAAGCCTGTACCACATATTAATTATAGTAGTTAGGGACAAATATCATGTGACTAACATCTTTATTACAAATACCTACTCATAGGCATTAAAAACGACCACAGATTATTAACAAACTTTGTCTAGTCTATAGGTTTTTTACACATTGACAATAAAGATTACACATTGAGTTCATATAGTGAATATTAGTAGCATTTTGCATTATTTTCAAGTTAAAGTAAAGTATTCTTGAAGAAATTGGGTTTTATGTGTTTTCTGGATACTGTCAAACCTCATAAGCTTAGCTCAGAAAGGGTGTTACCGGTGTAACTACGACACTTGTCTTATTTTAAAAATTTTAAGTCCGATTTTGCAAATTCGGGTCATAACTTATGAAAATCAAATAAACTCGAATAATGCAGACACCAACGCTTATATCAAAAACTAAAAAAAGTATCAGCCAGTTATAAGCTGGAAACTATCGGACGTAAGTCGCGGACGTGACTTTGAACATTCGGACGATTTCTGGCTTGTTTATGTCAGCCGAAAGTGTCAGCGGACGGAATGTAAACATTTATCAGTCGCGACTGTAAACCTAGTATTTTGTAAAAGTAATATGGCAAAAATAGCAGATTGTGATAGGAACTAAATATTATGTCATAATGATAAAATAAAATATTACGACAGGAGAGAATCACACAGTCGATTGCGCATGGCGACGCGTCGCCATACCGTACACACTATTGCATATAGACTGTATATATACACAATCATATAACGGCGACGCGTCGCCACGACATGCGTCGCCACGCCAGAAATCTGTTTTAAGCTTTAAAAATGTTTTCAGCTATATACATCACCTTGTGAAAAATAGAAATATTTATAAACTTAAAGCGTAATAATCTATAAAAATGCAACAAAGACACAATAAAAACGAAATAATTACACAAACTCCGCATTTATGTATAAGATTAAGCCGACACGTTCGCCCTTTACCTATTAACACGAATAGTGACACGTGTGCAAAAACCGCATTATAAAAATCACGCAATGTTTGTACGAACGAATACCAACCTTAAATTAAAGGTACAGAATCGATTTTTCTGTGAAAGGGGGTTGCAATTATGTCAAAGTGCGCTTAGATTTGACATTGGACGTACACGCAGTACTTTATACGGCGAGACAATACGCGAGGCGAATTTTAATTATTGTCTAAGGTTAAGCCATGGAAATGAGCGAAACAAATCCTTAAAACACCATTATTTGGGGGAATGTTTAAGCTAAGTGCAGCAAAAAAACGACTTATATTTAATAATTGTCATGTACGCAAAAATTGAGTATATCTCAATTTTTCTAGGATCCAGACTTGCTGGTAGTGAAAACAATTCAGAAGTAAGCTCTTTTAAATAAAAAAAAATAGTTTTTAAATTTGTTCGTTTATGATAGAGAAATCGATTAATAATTTAACAGCTTGATTAAAAATATAGAAGCTGAAAATGTTAAACTTCCCTTTTTAAAAGTCTGTTAAAAAGAAACTTCTTATCATCGAGATTTCGTTATAAGGCAGTGAACAACATGTTTAAATTGGAGCACTTTTCTGTGGCTACAATATCTTTTTACATTTATGAAATATAAAGATACACCGACACAAATTTTAATTTGTTTTCTTACTATGTAAAGTATATTCACAATCACATCCCCGAAAAGTTATGTAGAGGTACAATCGTCAATTCTTATGGGATTTGCTTATTGTTTATAAAATCTAAACAAAATTTATCCTTTAGCCATAGTGTTTTGCAAAACCCTTGAAATATTTCACGTAAACCCACAAGCGATGGACCAGTGTGCATCAGCGGCTTGCTATGGTCGATTCTCGTGATAGGGTTTGCACATACGCTATAGCCATGTGCAATGGTTTTTCAGGCGTGTGTTATATTATTTACGAAGAAGCAAAGTGAACAGGAAAGCCCACTGGTGTGGACATAACTATTTTTTTATGATAATGGAAGGCAAACTAGCAAACGGATTTCCTGATGGTAAGAAATTTACGCTACCTAGAGACACCCAAGGTGGTAATGGTGCGTTGCCAACCTGAGGCCAGGATGTTAAGCCTCGAGCAAAAGTAAATTTATCGGCTATCTAACCCTCCAAACCTGAACACGTCAATTGCAAGCATTAGACGTTTTGGTAGCAGGAATAGGTAAGGCTCTACCTAGTAGGATGTCAGGGTGTTAGTGGCGGTAAGCCTATGCTCGCCTTTTACGAGCTATCTGACAGAAAGGCAGATGGTCTATTCTGCAAAGGAGCTCGGACCAACATGGGGAAAAATATATACACAAAGCTATTAGTTAAAGCTATAAGCTATATACCTACATAAAGCTTGAAAGCTATAAGATACAGACATAAAGCTTGCAAAAATTGGGCCTTATATTTCGAAACACTTAATTTTTTAAAAAAAAATATGGCTGGAATTTTTTGAGTGTGTGTGCTTCCGAAAATTAATTAACCATATCCTGTTGCAAATACCTAATCGTACTTTAATGTCAAAGCACCAAACATTCTGCCAGTCACGGTTGATTTAGATAATTTGATTAGGAAACACGCGAAACTCCCTCCGGCAAGGCTGTATGTCATTGTTTTAAAGCTGAAGATTTTTTCCGCATATCTACGCCCGTGTAAACAAAAGAAAGCTATTGACATATCTGACAAGCTCATGACAAGCGGAACAGGAAACTTTTTAATCTTTTGTCTTATATCCGGTGCTAAACTGTCTATGGGTGTCAAGGTTGACATATTACACAGATTACACATCAAAGGACCGTTATCTATGCTCAGTCATTCGAATAAGATTTATCCAAGGCTGCAAGACAATGCTCTCCATACAAGCCTACATTTTAAACAATGCCAATGAAAATAACGTATTAATGTTTGACCGAAATAAACAATGCAAAATGAATGAGTCGATATATCAAAGGAAACAGATCAATATGTTGTTATATTTTGCAAACCTATCTATAATCAAATCTATGTTTTGAAACAACATTATCTTGGTTTACTTTTTATAAACACGTTAATATACACATAATATTAACATAATCTATATATTAATACGTGATGCCAAAACTTTGAACCCCTTTTTACGAAAATTTCGCGGACGCAGGAGCATAACATTTTGCAGACTTATAGTTTATATGTAGGAGTAGTGCAGAACGCTAAGATTTTTCAATAATAATGCTTTTAAAGTACATTAAATCAATAAATAAAACATTACCCACACTACCATGCATTTGACACACACAAACAAATATTTTGACGATAACGATAAAATATCACAGATGGCGCACTAAAAAGTTTGGAAACAAAGCAGTTTGTCTTGAGAAATGAAGATAGCGTTCTTATCAACAAGATATTAAAATTTGTTATGGTCGAATTTCGACCAATGGGCGACCACTAGTAATAGATTACAACATCAATTATTATAACAACTTGGCAAAATTATTAAAACATTGCCGGAAAAAACGAATTATTAAAGGGTTGTCGGAAAAGACCAAAGCTTACAATTATTCCACCCGAATCTTTGTTGATTGTATAAAAGTTTTAATAATTAGTAATTAGTAAGGTTTTAATAATTAGATCGAGGCCAAACATCCCGGCCTCAGGTTGGCAACGCACCATTACCACCTTTGGTGTCTCTAGGCGGCGAGAATTTCTTACCATCAGGAAATCCGTCTGCTTGTTTGCCTTCCAATATCATAAAATAAAAAGGTCTAGAAATTTCATTTCAGAAATAACAAACATTTGCGATTCATGACGTTATTGAACTATTTATAAAAATACATTTATGTATATGCCTATTTTTTTTTAACCATCTCTTTGGTCGAGGGACTATCGTACACGCCTATATCCACAGATCAACAGTGAGTCTACCACAGCGAGGCTCTTAATTTTAATAGCATTATAATAATGAATAAATAAATAATGAATAAAGAAAAATAATGAACTTCATATTAAAATTTTAGAATATTCTCGTTTATATACTTTATTTAAATTGTTTTAAAATTAATAGATATGTCATTCAATGAGGACACTATCCTTAAAGTGGGACTAAAATAAATAGTCATAGATAAAAATCGTAAAATAAAAAAAAACGATTGTGTGATTTTAAGAAGCCACGGTAAATATGAAACTTGATCTATAACAGCCTTTCCCAAAGTGGGCGATAACGCCCCCTTGTGGGCGCTAGAAGCCTAGAGGGGGGCGGTATAAATCTTGAAAAAAATGTTTTTTTTTAAACTAGGCGCAACAAATNATATGTTATTGAGGTTATTGACAAGAAAAAAACGAGGGGGGGGCGCTACAAAACAACTGATTTTCAAAGTGGGCGTTACATGAAATAAGTTTGGGAACCTCTGATCTATAACTATAAACTATAGACGCCGCCATATTAGCCTCGGCTGCTCTGACGTCACCGTCATGCGACACATAGACCAAAAAATTTGAGACGATGTAATAAAAGTTTAATTTTAAAAGAAATCGGCGTGTTTGTATGAAAAAGGTAATGTGGTGGAAGCAAGGCTAGTCTGCCAGGACAGTGGGGTTTGGCACTCGATACTTTCTGCCTACCTCGTAAGGAACTTAGCGTGAAGATATGTATGTATGTAAAAATCGATGACTTCTGACAACAATTATGATGTATAATGTAGCTCAGAACCATCTTGATCATATCAGCTTTCAAATAAAAACTCCGCATCAAAATCGGTCTATCCGTTCATAAATTATACTGCATATAACAAATACTCTTCATATATGTGACTTATCCTACATGATGGTGTTACTTTTTAATCTGATTTCAAAATTGAACTTTTGAAACAAACTGCTTGAAGGGTCTACCCACGGACCTCCGACCAGAACCAAGTTCGAACTATAGCAAGAAATGTCTTAAAAAGTCTTGGTATGCTTTTTAGGGTTCCATACCCAAAGGGTAAAAACGGACCTTTTCTAAGCCTCCGCTATCTGTCTGTCTGTCTCCAGGCTGTATCTCATAAACCGTGATAGCTAGAAAGCTGAACCTTTCACAAATG
Source organism: Calephelis virginiensis (assembly GCA_002245475.1). Classification (NCBI taxonomy): domain Eukaryota; kingdom Metazoa; phylum Arthropoda; class Insecta; order Lepidoptera; family Riodinidae; genus Calephelis; species Calephelis virginiensis. Next base: position 104,873 of record NJDC01000260.1, on the reverse strand, counting down.
ATATATTTCTATTGCCGCTATAACAACAAATACTAAAAATAAAAATAAAAATATTAAGGGGGTCCCGTTTTTCGTATATTTTTTGCTCGATATTAAAAACGGTAACAGGTAGACGCTTTAAATTTTCACAGAATATATACTTGTGTATTACCTTTCAAAATAAATGATTAAATAACAATAAAATAAATATTAAATACTCCCATACAAACAAACGTAATTTGTAATAGATAGATGATGACAGTACGGAACCCATCGTGCGCGAGTCCGACTCACACTTGGCCAAGTGTAAGTCGGACTATGAAATTCCAAAAGGGGTAGTTCTGAATTCGACTTTATTTTTATTTGTATATTTTTATTTTTTTCTGATACATATGATATTGATACTGAAATCGGGTATTAGTAATTTTATTACTTTTAAAATATTATAACAATGCATTGTTTGCTGTGTTGGTCACACACACAGATAATTAATTTATTAACTACGGGGTGTAGTTCATTTTCTTGAAACAGGATCCGGAAGGGAGTTTTGGCATCGAGAGAAAAGATGGTCGAAGTTTTTTCATAATTATCGAATTTCGTGTTTATATTGAGTGAAATTAGTCAATTTTGGTGGCATTTTGTACAATTTTGTTCAGTGAAACTGCACAAGTGAAATAATCATGAAGAAATTAGCATAGCGTGTATTTCCTCGTCGCCGCCAAGTCCCCCCACATTTGCTTGAGTAATGAGACCACCGCTTTACCCAAGACCCTGACATGACTTATTGTCGACTTGTGACTAATAATAATTGAACCCCAATTTTGGTAAATTTGATGCGAAATGATGCAAACTTCTACTTGAACTTGGCAAAATGCTGACGCGAATGCCAAAACCTTAAGAAAAGGATCCGAAAAAAAAAACTGTCAAATCTTTTTGTACTTCATAGTCTTTAATTACTAGAAACAGGAGAATCACAGAATATAGTTCGTTTAAGAATGCCAATCAACATCTTAAATCATCCATATATAATATGACAAAATAAACATGGAATATATGAGTCACGTTGTAATGTTTCCTTTATAAATTAGCCGCAAGTCAGTCACGAGTTTACACGTTTGTGCAAACTAAATGCAAATCGTACTCATGAAAAAAGTCTTTCGAGGTCGTTAACCCTTTCATGTATAGTCAGATAAAAATTTAGAAAATGCTTAGCCCTAAACAAATTAAGTGATTGAGACTATAATTTTTATCAGATTAGAATGTAAACAAGCAGACCGATATCCTGATAGCATGAAATACACGTCGCGCAAAGACACAAAAGATGTTAGTGGTGCACTGTTAACCTGAGGATGGGGTCACACCCTTTGGCGTAAATTAGTTCGCCAGTTAATCCTCCTCCCCTTTCAACTGGAAAATGACGAAACACTGACAACATGTTGGCCAAAATGGTAGCCAATCTGGAGAAGGCATTGAATGACTCTACTACCTGGACTAATCCACTAGTTGAATTACCCTATAGTCTAAAATCCAAGATTATTCCACTGCTTCCGAAAAGTGAAACAAAAGTAGAAAAATCAAACGGTTTTAGACAAATATTCAAGGTATTTCCCAAGCCAAATTTCCATTCTATAAATCAATAAATTTACACCATAATTTGTAAGCGATTCTGATCAGTGGCAGTTATATAATAATTTCGACACTCACAAGTACCACTTGTATGATCAATAAAAAACTGGGGAATAAAACAAACAGTATAATTATTTCCTCTAATGTTTCGGTATGTGGATAAAACAATAAAGAAAATAGTATTCATAATATAGCTTCTATAGTCGGCTGCTTGAACTTTCAATATCACGATTAAGCAACGTGGAAGTGGTTTTTTTTTCATGATAATTAAATTCTTAACCTATTTCGTCTCTTCAACAGTTCTCGAGGTGTTGTTCCATTTTATTAGTAGAAATTAAGTGTTACTGTTTACTAAAATATAAAACAACGAAAATATCAGATACTATTAGATAAGTACATAACATTTTTAGTTAATTATATTAAAAATTTCTAATATTTATTTTCAATAAAATAAATACAAACTATTAAATGTTAAATCAATGACTGCATGAGGTCCCGGGTTCGAATCCTGGGTCGGCCAACAAAAAGAAAATTGGATTTTTCCAATTTTCTAATAAAAAAAAAATGTTGGTCGGGATTGGAATTGTGCCCGGTTGGCGATAGGCTTGCCACCTATCACATTGTGGGACTTAGTATCTTCGGCTAGTCGTGGGTGCCTTGGTTGTACCTCTGCCTACCACTTCGGGGATATGGGCGTGAAGATACTTTTATATAATATAATGTGTTAAAGAAATAGGTTTAAATCAAATTATTACGAAATAAAATAATACGAAATAATTTATAAAGATATGATAACTGTACTTTGTTAAGGGTTGGATAAACTTTGGCACATGATAAAATTCTTTTTTACTAATACTTACTTAATAAACAACAAACGTTTTAGGGTCTTGTTTGTTTACTTCTTAGTACAAGTAATATTTTTATTTCTCTTTGAGTTTATTTATTTTATATATTAAAAATTAATAATAAGTTTAAATATATTTACTTTGATACTCATTTTAATAATATTGTTTTTGGGTCGTTGAACTTAGTTAAGTAGTAAGTTTTTTTGATTATTTTTATACACAGCAACGACTCATATCAGTTTTTCTTATATGTTTTGTATGGCAAATAATTTACAATCCTTTACATTATGTCACGGTATACAGTGTTTTTTAAAGTAATGAAAGACGTACTATTAGTCGGAATCGGTAGTGGTAGTATCTTCACGCCCATATTCCCGAAGTGGTAGGCAGCGGCACAACCAGGGCACCCACGACTAGCCGAAGACTTTAAGTCACTCAATGTGATAGGTGGCAAGCCTATCGCCAAACGGACACATATCCAATCCCGAGCAACATTTTTTTTATTAAAAAATTGGTAAAACCCAATTTAGTTTTTTGTTGCCCGACCCGGGATTCGAACCCGGGACCTCATGCAGTCAAGTCCAATACCTGAATCGCTAGACCACAGAGGCGACCTTTGGTAGTGGCAAGGCCGCAATATTAACATAAAAGTTGTCTGTAGTGTACTGTCAATATAATAGCTAGATGTAATTAATCTCTAAGTTGCGAGAAATGACATGCTATAAAACTATACCAAAATGGGATTAGTATTTTATTTATTAATAGCTAAGTATTGAATAAAAAAAAAACTTTATTGTGAGACGCTACGAAAACATAGTTTAATGCCTTCAATTTATAGATCTAAGCTCTTTAAAATTGAAACCTAATCGATTTGGTTGTAGCGGTGTAAGAAGATGTAAATGTTTTATCTTCTGCGCACAAGCTGGTTTTTAACCAAGGTCAGAAAAAAAGGAGTGTGATAAATTTGACGTGTCCATGTGTGTGTCTGTCCGTGGCCTTATAACTTTTGAACGAGTGTACAGATTACGATACGTTTTTTGTTTGAGAGCTCACGTGCTCCAGCTGATCCTAAACTACATTTTTTTAATTTGACTAAATCTGTAGCACCGGTTGCTGAAATGATGATATAAATATTGTTAGCAAAATCTCATAGGTAGAGACATAGTTTTTTTTCAACTGACTACTTCCCAGAACAATAGGACTTAAAGTAGCACGATAAAAAAAATACCCACCATGAAATAAACGACAGAGTCGCACAATTCTCATAAAATGTCATTGACCCACAAAATAAATGTAATTTATATATTCCGTTATTATGTTGTATATTATAGTTAGTACATATACGAATACACACTTTTTGCAATATAATATTAAAATAAAAAAGCAGGTTTCATTATTTAGATTTTCTTAGAATAAGTGTTTAATTCTATTTTTATTAGATGAAAAGTTGATCCTTTTGCGAAGTAAACAAATTATGTTTGACATTCACATCTGTACTTTTACACCTACATTAAATATAATAACCTAATAAATGTATTACGACGCTGACAATGAGGATTATTTTTTTTATCAAAGCGAATTATTAGTTGTCAATCTTTGACTGAAATATCCCTGTGCAGGTGAAATATATCTATCTTATCCTCTAAGTCGGAACATCACAATGACGGCCATTAATACGAGTATATTGCAAGAATAAATAATTTAATGGTACTAAAACTGCAGAAAACCAGGGGGCTTTATGTATTATTTATCTTTATTATGTATCTCGGTGGCCAACTCAAAATGGAAAAGTGTACATCAAATAGCTGTCAAATGACGTGTTCTATTTTTGCTATCTCCAGCGACCAACAGAAATATAACATAGATAGCTCACACGCATGACGTCATTTGACAGCTATTTGATGAACACTTTACCCAGTGATCATCACTAAAAATATACGTAATCAGCCCCGTAATCGAAATCCATTCTTAGTAGGCCGTGGTCCGAAGTGGTCCCAAACAAATTTTATCAAGGTTAAGCTGTTTTTGAAATATCCTTGCTTAACTAGATAGTATCAAATAAAGTCTGTGTGTCCATTTGTATGCCTAAATCCTTGAAATTGCGGATATTGGTGTTTTTTTTTTTACATCGAATATTTCAAGAGGAAGGTTTATATTAGGTATGTATAATGACATGAAAGTTTCTTCACCCATGCGAAGCTATGACGGGCTCCTAGTAACATTACAAATACGAAATTTAGCCTAACTGTATGCTACGCATTGACGGCTAAGCCGCTGAACCGATTTTGATGACATTTGATGCGTCCAAGCACAGGCTTTTTTTTTATTTTTATCAAAAATCAGCCCTTCAAAGGATTTTATGTATGGAGTTATGATGAAAGCATCCTACGCTGACGAAGTCACAGTTCAACAGCTGTCGCCTAATAATGTGTATTTTTTATGTACCTCGACAACACGACACGAGGATGACCTCGGAGTCATAAAATGATTCGTAAAAAACGTACCAGGTACTCTCCGGACCGAATCACGTAACTGACATCATGAATATCCTGCCACCAGGAATAGGTCAGAATTTGAATCCCTAATTGGGCAAGTTACTGCACAACACTCTTCCAATTAACTATCCACTTTGCGCTGGCACGTCATTTAACATTTGAATTTATATGTAATTATTTTTAATGTTGATAAAGATCAGTTTGATATTGTTTATAAAGATGTTACCGATAATGAGCGCTTGCGGCAAGTGCGGGGCGCTGCGCGGGGCAGCGGGAGAGAAGTCGCATTCAAATGTAGTGCAAAGTCGATTCGTACTAGTTGTAAATCCGAATCTAGATAATCCTTTTAACGAATAGAAATAATCGGGACGGACGTATTTATATTTTCTTATCTATTCGCTCCACAAATATATACAGTAGTAGGTACTATTTAAATTACGCGCTTCGGCTATATTCGTCAAGCTTCGGAAATCCGAATGTATTTTTAAAATATCTATATAGAGTTGTTATTACAGAAAATTAATCATTTCGCCCAAATTTAAATTAGGTCAGCCAATTAAAAAATAAAAGTATAAAGTGTAAAAAGAGAAAAAAGTGTAAAGCCGAAGCGCTTAATTTAAATAGGAGTACACTGTACCTACATTAGAGTTGCATTAACATTGAAAACACCAAGACCTTAAGCTCCCTTACGAAGAAAATTGCACTCAAAGGTGTATAATTAGTGAATTTCTCCATAATAAGGTAGCTAATCACATACACATCCCGTAAAACTCGACGAACTGCTTTCCTTCATTGGATATTGACCATTTGTTTTGCTACTACGTTGAGGATTTACATATCCTACGTTTATGGGACAACAGGAAATATATGTTTGTGATTTTATCAAACAAGCAAACAATTTTTTTACATGTAAGAAAATTTTCCCGAGTTTTTTTTTGTTCAGATCCCCTGTGAAGGAATGCCATCCTCTCTGCCTGGAAGCTCGTAAGTAAAATAGGCCATTACATACAAGTCCACCAGTGTAGACTGCTCTGCAAATTCTTATCCTAAGAACCGGAACACGACAACGGCAAGCACTGACGTTATGGCTGCAAGAATAGGTAAGGCGGTGATACCAATCCGGACGAGTTGCTACAAAACTCTACCACCTAGTCACTTGGTCAGATATCACGGTGTTTGTGACAGTAAGCCTATGCTCGCCTATTACGAGCTGCCTGGCAGGTAGGCAGATGGTCTATTCTGCAATGGAGCCCGGACCAACAAGGTAAAACTATAATCTTTCATTAAGTTGCAATTTTGAATGGAAAACATCTATTTAACGACTAATTAAAACATGATAAATTTGACATCTCTTATTGCGGCCGTAAATATTTAGATAAACGTTATATTTTAAAAAATATTTTCACAGAGCATAGACATCGTCTCTGTGGTCTAG
>NJDC01000260.1:80564-97895 GCA_002245475.1 Calephelis virginiensis | reverse complement strand
CGAACCGGAACACGACAACGGCAAGCACTGACGTTATGGCTGCAAGAATAGGTAAGGCTGTGATACCAATCCGGACGAGTTGCTAAGAAACTCTACCACCTAGTCACTTGGTCAGATGTCACGGTGTTAGTGACAGTAAGCCTATGCTCGCCTATTACGAGCTGCCTGGCAGGGAGGCAGATGGTCTATTCTGCAATGGAGCCCGAACCAACAAGGTAAAACTATAATCTTTCATTAAGTTGCAATTTTCAATGGAAAACATCTATTTAACGACTAATTAAAACATGATAAATTTGACATCTCTTATTGCGGCCGTAAATATTTAGATAAGCGTTATATTTTAAAAAATATTTTCACAGAGCATAGACATCGTCTCTGTGGTCTAGCGGTTCGGGTGTTGGACTTAACTGCATGAGGTCCCGGGTTCGGAACCCGGGTCGGCCAACAAAAAAAAAGTTGGGTTTTCCAATTTTTAATAAAAAAATGTTGCTCGGAGTTGGATATGTGCCCGGTTGCCGATAGGCTTGCCACCTATCACATTGAGGGACTTAAAGTCTTCTGGTTGTGCCTCTGCCTACCACTTCGGGGATATGGGCGTGAAGATACTACCACTACCGATTCCGACTAATAGTACGTCTTTCATCCGACCTATCACATTGGCTGGCTGGCTGGTTGGCTTGCCACCTATCACATTGGTGTCTCCGGCTAGCCGTGGGTGCCCTGGTTGTGCCTCTGCCTACCTCTTCGATATGGGCGTGAAGATACTTTCTTTTTCTTTCTTAAAGACATTGAGGAAATATTTATTTCGTAATAGTTTCGAAGCCATATTTCAAGAGCACAAAATATTTTAAGGTAAACAGTTACATCAAATGATACAAGTTCAGGGTTAAAGTCGAATGTTTATGTTTATTAAGTTCAAACAGTTAGTTCAAAATACGCGAGGTCTACAAACACTAAAAACGTTATTGCTGTGTTAACCAGAGCCTGGGATCTTTTGACCCTCTTGCTTAAGTAATTCAATGCACTATTCTCCAAACAGGAACACGCCAGACGAGCACTGAAATTAACCGGGCGAAAACAGATTGATCAAATGGAACAGTTTAATAATCTTACTTATTATTCCACTCTTAGGCGACGAGGTCGTCACATCCATGCCTTTTTGACCGCCTCGTTGGTCGAGTGGCTAGCGTACACGCCTAACTACAATGACCAACGGCAAGGCCCGGGTTCGATTCCCGACGGGGACAGGCATTTGTGTGATGAACATTTGTGTGAAGTCTTCATTTCAGGGTCTCGGTGTTTATGAAATTTATTTTGGTATCTATTTAAGTATTTCTATGTATTAGTATCGTTGACTAAAACCCATAACACAAGCATATAATTTGCTTACTTTGGAGTTAGATTCAATTTGTGAAACTTGTGCAAGGATATTTATTTTTTTATTATACCTCAGAAGCCAAAACACGGAATTGGCATTATTAGCTTTTATTTCTTTATCTGTCACTAAAAAAAGACAACTACTAGCTGTCAAATCTTTTTCTTGAGATCACAACTGGACGTTAAAAATGATCTAATCCGGTGTCATCATTTTGTGATTTTCCTTGACAATTATATTATAACTAATGAATACGTTGATACATTATTATAAGTGACTCACGGCCAATAAATGAGTAAAACGTAAAATACCTATGAAATCAATAAGTATTTAAATAACCCGTATTTGGTTGACAATCGCAAACAGCTTTATAATAGCGAATAATAATTGATTATCGCGAATTTTCCGCAAACAGGTAAGATAGACAGGGGCAATGAGGATAATTACAAAAATAGCAGTTCCCGCCTGAGTCCCCAAAGAGGTGGCAGAGGTTTATTCAGAGCGCCCATGGCTAACCAAAGACAATAAGTGCCACAATATGATAGGTGGCAAACCTGTCGTCATCGCCATGCATAAATTTTTAGGTATGTTGTCGATATTATCTGTACTGATTAAGGTCATGATAAATTACCGTTCCCCGTGTTGATCCGGGCTTTTTTGCCGAATAGAGCATCTGCCTTCCTGCCAGGCAACTCGTAAAAGGCGAGCATAGGCTTTCCGTCACTAACACCGTAACATCTGACTAGGTGGTAGAGTTTCCCAACGAATCACCCGGATTGGTACCACCGCCTTACCTATTCCTGCCGCCATAACGTCATTACGTGTTCCGGTTCGGAGGGTAAGGTAGCCGGTAAACTTACTTTTACTAGAGGCCTAACATCCCGGCCTTAGGTTGGCAACGCACCATTACCATCTTTGGTGTCTCTAGGCGGCGTGTATCTCTTACCCTCAGGAAATCCGTCTGCTTGTTTGCCTTCCAATATCATAAAAAAAATATATCGTCAACATGATAATTAGTACATTATTAAGTAGATAGGTATAACTCAATAACGACTAGTCGCATCATGATAAAAAGGAGTGGAATGTTGATAAAATATATGTGGAGCCATCTTGAAATCAAAGAAAGTAAAAGTATCTTCATGCCTATATCCCCGAAGAAGTAGGCAGAGGCACAACCAGTGCAGCCACGACTAGCCGAAGACACTAAGTCCCACAATATGATAGCTGGCAAGCCTGTTGCCTACTGGGCACATATCCAATCCCAAGCAACATTTTTTTATAAGAAAATTGGAAAAACCCAATTTTTTTTTGTTGTCCGACCCGGGATTCGAACCCGGGACCTCATGCAGTCAAGTCCAAAAACTGAACCGCTAGACCACAGAGGCGATTCAGAGAGAGATTCTTTTTTAGAATTATCAAATCGGGACGTGGTAATAAAGAGTAATAAAAGTTTTTGAAAAAAATCCTTAGCTTCCTACAGAATTATAGTCTTTTCAGACAAACTAACCAGTTTCGCAAACTCTTTGCAGATACCTACTACCCTTGTGTTCTAAAACCATATTTTTTTAATAGGTGTGTTCTACTTGACTCTAACACCTAAGTAAGTGATTTTGTCATTTAATCGGAAATGTGTCACTTGGCACTAAAAGTAAAGATATAAAATTTTCTTTGATCTTAACTTCAAAGGAAGCTTTTTATGTGTTAAATTAGCACCTGATATGAGTAATTAGATCATATATTAGCATTCAGATTAGAATGTCAAGGGTAATTATATTTATCTATATCGCTTGAAATTGCTTTGGTCTAATCAAGGATATACCTATAATTATTGATTCAATACATATAATATCAAGTAAAATGTATATTCACACCCGAAGACGTGTGACGAGGCTATTATTAGACCTTTCTGAGTGCAACCGATATCACCTAATAGCCTAGCCTAGCCACTAGACTGATTACGATGAAATTTGATATACATATTGTTATATAGTTCGACACCACAGTTCAAGCAGAGACTACGATTTTTTCAAAAATCAACAATCAAAGCCAAATAAAGGCTCAAATTATTAATGAAAGTTTGTATTAAAATCTGCTACACACTGAAAAAGTTAAAAGTAAACAGATAGTCACTACATAGAATAAAATAAAGACGCTTTCCGTTTTCCCTATGTATATTAGATCTATAAAAATACGCAACGGAACCTGATGCGGGTTTTTTTAATAGATAGGGTGATTCAAAAGGAAACAATAAATACGAGTATCTTATAACACTGATGTTTGTCCAGGCGAGCGAAGCTAAGACGGGCTGCTAGTTATTAATAAGACATATTCCGATTCTGCCTCCTTCTATCTACAAACAAAAAAAATAAAAAAAAGACAGGTTGCACTCCGGGAGTGCCGACAGAAGTGAAAACTTGAATATTAACGTTGTGCAATTTCTATGTTTTGAAATGGTTAGGGAATAATTTTGCAAGAATTGCTTTAATTATCAGTATGAAAGTACTATCATTTATGCACAAATATTATTTTCATATCAATAACCTGCGTTTGGCCTGACAAAAACTAGCTAAAGTAAGACCACGTGACGGCTAGGAGCGTCGTCATATTATCTGTACAACGAACATCGCTCGTCTACACGTATAGCTCATTTTCAAGATGGAACAAATAGAGCAATGTCAGTTGATATTATACGTATTTGCTATATGTGACAATGTAATGGTAGGTATATTGCGGCGTATTATCCATAGCGCAATCTATACTATTCGGGAATATCTAAGCAATACAAAAACAGCAATCAATCTACGTTTTATTTTAGATCTCGCGCCGTCTTATTCGCGCATGCGTAGTGCGCTGTCTTACGTTCTGACGATCTGACGCGAGTTTAGAAGTTTTTAGCCATTCCAAAAAAGTGCGTAACGCCGCTATAGAAGTTTTCACTTCAAAAACGTCCTCATATGTACAAATATTTTTAAAATTAATTACAAAAGGTAATATCGCCCTTAGATAGGAGGATTTTAATGATGCCAACACAGTGCTAAAAACTTTTTATAATAACGCTTGCTAGTTTTAAGACCGGAACACAACAATCTTGGGCATTTAATCAGTAGCAGCGGGAACACTGCTTAGTTTATATAATATTAGGAAATGAATCCAGTTATAAGCCAAGTGTCGAAGTCGTGACCCGAGACAATTGCTCCAACTTCATTTAAAAACTAATTCAACACACGTAACCACAATTAAACTACACAGCCTATGGTGTGTTTAACTGCCATTCAAAAATAACCTCTATTATTATAGACAAAGAGTTATCTACCATTTCCATGGAATGATAAAAGTCGCCAAATTGGTCCAAGATCAAATTCGAAGGCTGGATAAGATTACTTTTGCGTAATTTCCGTTACGGTGCATTTACTATTAAACGAGTTAAAATTGTTTGCAATGAATTAGTAGCCACACTGTATCTAATTATGTACTTATTATTAATCAACACGTGTTACGATTAATTTGCTTATATTATGTATAATAATAGAGCCTATAATAATAAATTACAAAATAATTGAGCACACATAACGCAGTAACCCATAGAAAAATAAATATTCTTTGCCAAATTACACAATTGAACTTAAGGAACTGAAAAGTGTTTGCTTTTACTCGAGGCGTAACATCCCAGCTTAGGTTGGCAACGCACCATTACCGAGTTGAGTGTCTCTAGCCGGCGTGAAATATTTACCATCACGTTTACTTACTTGTTTGTCTTCCAATATTGTAAAAAAAAATGCAAGGTAAGGAAAACATACGATTAAACAATGATTATTTATTGTTTTAAAACAGTTAATTTATGGCTTTGTACTTCAAATTATTGCGTAAATACAAGATAACAGCAAAAACCGATTTCAAAGTTCAGTATTATATCCTTATTAGGCTCTACTTTGACAACAATTTTACCGATTTCATTCAAACTTTTTTTTTATGATATTGGAAGGCAAACAAGCAAATGGATTTCCTGATGGTAAGAAATTCACGCCGCCTAGAGACACCGAAGGTGGTAATGGTGCGTTGCCAACCTGAGGCCGGGATGTTAGGCTTTGAGCAAAAGTAAGTATACTGGCTAATTTACCCTCCGAACCGGAACACGTCATGACGTTATGGTGGCGGGAATAGGTAAGGCGGTGGTACCAATCTGGGTGAGTCGCTGCGAACCTACCACTTAGTCAGAGCCCGGACCAGCGTCTTTACGGAAAACATAAGAAAACTCGCAACCCATCCCGATTTCGTGGTCATATCTTTTTTTCTAGTGATGTACCATTCACGAGTGTATGTAGGATTCTCATGGTCAAAGATATTTCTCAAATCAGTCCAGTAGTTTCAGAGCACATTCAGAGCAAACGAATAATTAAATCTTTCTTCTTTATAATGTTAATAAAGCAAGCACAAACAATTAAAAAAAATGTTTCTTGTCTGCAACCCTGTAAGTGTCTATTTAAAAGTAAGTGCCCGGTTGGCGATAAATTTGCCACCTCTCATATTGTGGGGCTCAAAAGTACCTTCGGCTGGGTGCCCTGGTTATATCTCTGTCGACCCCTTCGGGGACAGGGAAGTGAGAATACTTGTTACTTCTTAAAAGTCGCGTCATACTTGTATTTTGGATATAGATATAATCAGTGTGTTACTTGTGATACCCACAACACTGATGTCAATAGCTCACATGATTAGCAAAATGCGAAATTGTAAATTTTTGTTTCTATTTCTTAAAGATATTCTAAACGGTTGTAAACACACCATGCAACAAAGCTAATGTTGAGCGAAACCTTGTTTCCGTCATGCGATTATTAACTAATTTGGATTTAATCTACAGCCCAGAAGGTTGCAAACCAATGTTATCAACCGGTGCTGACTAACGTCTAGAACAGCTATTATGATTCAATAGACAGGCTAAATAAAAAAACTATGACTATTTATTCAAATTAGGCAAGACAAACCCACAAACATAAATTTTAGCTTATAGATCATAACTTGAAACCTTTCATGACAGTACACACTTTAACTGTCATTATTCTGAAATATAAGTTTCGCTCTAATTCGACAGCATACGCAATTTTACTTGAAACCCAAGAAGACTTTCAATCAACAACGTACACTCAATTTTCATTTTTATAACCAGGTATTAAGGTGTATTTTTGATAGTAATTAGCAATGGATGCAATAAATTCGCAATCGCCATGGGAATGAAATAATTCTCGGATTTCGATAATCTGATATTTAATTTAGTGTATGTTTTGTAAGAATAAAAGAATAAAACGTACGGATGGTACAAACGGTACTGATTCTCAAGTTCGTATAATACTTTTTTTTTTATAATTCATAGATAAAGGCATTACTTTGCGGAAACCCATATTTAAACCTAAATAAAATCATTTTAGATGGAATTTCCGGGCAAAAAATGTACACGTATTATGGCGCGACATAACATAAAAGACAGTGGGTTATGAGTGAATTGGACCTAAAACCAAAGACCTCAACGCTTTCACGTCTAAATCACTGAGTAAATTTTGATGAAATTTTAAATACATATACTTAAAGACGCAAGTTCAAATTAAATTCATTTTCAAAATAATTAAGTATCCGTGAACAAATTACACAAATTGATATAACCCCAAAGGAAACAAATTCTGTGCTTGTGTTATGAGTACTATTACTTATATACTAATACATAAAGACACTTATATAGATGCCAGTAAATTTATTAAACACTCAGAAATAAAATACAGACATCGTATGATACACTAATTTCTTAATAAATACTTTACTTGTCCTCTTTAACTGAACAAATTGTACAAAATAACACCGAAATTTACCAATTTGACTCAATATTTACTTGAAATTCAATAATTACGAAAAAACTGAGACCATCTTTTCCTATGGCTTCAAAACTCCTTCTTGGTGTCGGTTAGAAAACAATTGCAGAATCGAACCCTGACCCAAGACAGGGCTAGTTTAATTTCCTCGGTCTATCGGCACGGCCTTGTGGTGAGGTCGCGAAAGGCGTGGATATTAGGGCCAATTATGACGGCTCTGCGGTCGCACTCCTTTCATTTAGCCAATTTGATGTTAAGCCACAATTGCTCTTACTCGTAGTTGCGGTAGATCTTGGGAAAATTTCTATAATTACTTTATAGAGCAATCTTTAAGTTTACTTCCCTGTTCTATGTTTAAAAAGTTACAACGACATACATTCATTCATTCATACATACATACATACATACATACATATACCTCTACACACCTAGTTACTACTTATGAGGTTAGAGGTAGGTATGGAGTGCGAAACCTCACGATCCTGGCAGACCTGTCTGGATTATTTGTAAAAACAAACAAAAGTCACAAAAATGTTATATACCTAATTTTCAACAATTTAAGCTCGATTTTGCAAAAAAATAACCTCATTAATGACAGATACCAAAAACTAAACAACAAAGCGCGTAACATTATTCGAAGACATCATCGAATAAAAATATTTAAAGGAAGACTAAAAGAGCCATAAAAAGAAAAGGCAGTCGCAGTATTTTCGTAATTATTTAATTTTTTTTATGATACTAGAAGGCAAACAAGCAGACAGATTTCCTGACGGTAAGAAATTCACGCCATCTAGAAACACCAAAGGTGGTAATGGTGCATTGCCAACCTGAAACCGGGATGTTAGGCATCAAGCAAAAGTAGCTTTACCGGCTACCTTACCCTCCAAACCGGAACACGTCATGACGTTATAGCGGCAGGAAAAGGTAATGTAGGTAGTACCAAATTTCGTTTACATATTGATTAAAACTTTTAAATTTTGGTGGTATTTTGCACAGATTTGTACAGTTTAGAGGTATAAGTTGAGTATTTATCAGTAAAATAATATAACGTGGTTTTTCTCGTTGCCACCACACCTCAATATTCAAGCTTAAGTAAAGAGGCCACCGAATTGCCCAATTCACAGGACTTTATTGGACGACTTGTGACAAATGAACACTTAAAGCCCGATTTTGCTAAATTGAATAACTTGACTTCCAAACTTAAACTCGACTAATGGCAGATGCTAACGTCAGCCCCAGAAAGTAAGAAAAAATATATTAAAAACATTTTTTTTTGTTATAAAATTCCAAATTTTTAATCTGCATCATATTGCTCTATAGATACAAAATGTCATTGACCTTACACTGAAATTGAAATTGTTTAATAAACTTCCTCGCTTAGCAATATCATTAAAGCGCCTCAGAGTCAATGTTATTCATTTTAACAATTAAATATTTATTTTTGACTATCTGAGTCGACAGTCATGGTCATGTCCTAATTAAAAATATTGTTTTTTTTGCCATGAACTTTCTCCTGACAATAACACAAAAAAAAATTAACAAATTTGGTCCATTCGTTCATGCGCGATGTGATGAAAAAGGGAAATAGAGATTCATTATAATATAATTATTATGATATACTCGTAGATTAATTATTTTTACTTTCCTTTTTACACTTATAAAAATATATTAAGTACAATTTTGGCTGTATATTTTACAAAAACTATTTTACATTTTGTGATTAAATGTACCCTCGTGCTTCACTTGACCCATTGTGGCGGGGGCACGTGCCCCTAGAAAATGAAATATTTCAAGATCACGCCGCGTCGTGTTCAAAGCAGAACAAATTAATGTAATGCTATTATAGTTTTAGGTCAATTACAAAACCCAGCACAGAAACAAATCTCAAGTTTTTTCACAATTGTATACTTCACTGTTTAAATGATATTAAAACTATTAAACATATCTTTACAACGGAAATAATACATTTAAGCAACATAAGATAAAACACTGTATTTTAATTAAATACGTATCTTCACGGCCATATCTTTAAAGCAAGAAGCAGAGTCCCAACCAAGGTACTCATAACTAGCCGAAGACACTTAGTGCCACAAACAGATTGGTAACAAGCCTATCGCCAACAGGGCTAATATCAAATCCCGGGTAGCATTACTTCTATTAGAAAATTGAAAATACTTATTTTCTGAATTTATTTTGTTGCTTGACCTGGGGATCGAACCTGGGACCTCAAGAAGTCAAGTCCAACGCTGGACCGTTTTGAATATAATGAGTAGTTTATCGATTACAATCAACTAGACAAATGTTTTTCATAATAATATGTAAAATAGTATCTTCAAAAAAAAAAGGATCTTCACGCCCATATCCCCGAAGAGGTAGGCAGAGGTACAACCAAGGCACCCACGACTAGTCGAAGACACTAAGTCCCACAATGTGATAGGTGGCAAATTGGAAAAATCCAATTTTCTTTTTGTTGGCCGACCCGGGATTCGAACCCGGGACCTCATGCAGTCAAGTCCAACACCCGGACCGCTAGACCACAGAGGCGATAAAAAAGATAAAAAAGATAAAGATAAGAGAGGTAAAATAGTATAGGTATTTTAAGGTGTCCGCGTACTATTAACTGGAAACAACAGTTCTAATTACGGGGAAGTGCAGAGTTGTTCAAAAACGGGGTGCAGAAAGCAGCTTTTTCCTTATTTTTTTCCAATATTTTTTTCAAACCAGAGTGGCGTAGTATTTTAGAATGCTGAGACAAGCGTAAACAAAAGATTATGTTTCCTCGCTTTAAATAATGTCGTTTTGTACCCAAACCAAAGCAAATAACTATCACAGGTTGTCCGATAGGTATATACACTCATACATCTCACAATACATGATATTATCTGAGTTCTGTTTTATCAAAACTTATACCTATCTGATATCGCTGGCTAAAACCACAGCTTGAGAATTTTCAAAATAACCCAGAAATGAATAATAACGTTAAAAATATTTAAATGAGCGTTTCTTTGAAATGTATATGATTTTGCTTGTATATGGCCATACCTCCAGTTTTATACAGGACAAACATCGTAGCACAAGTTTTTTTTTAAATTCTAACAAACTGTCTTTTTGGTTATCCTTATTTGTTATGTGTATATTTCTTTGTTTGTAATTATTAAATTTAAATTTTTTAACCATTTATTGTCTACATTAGAATCATACTTATATGCAACAGTTTTGTTTTTCTGTTAAATAGAGAAAGTAGTCATAATCAAACATATCAAAATCTTAATATATATAAATTACGTGTCACCTTTTTTGTACGCGATGGACTCCTAAACAACTTACCCGTTTTCAAATCAAATTTACACACCGTGTGCAGTTTGTCTAACTTGGAAGTTAGGATAGCTTACATCTCAATTTATCGTGGACAAGGCTGCGGGTAGCAGCTAGTAAAGTTATAGATTTGAAACCGTTTAAAGGTCTGATGTTGCTTCATAAACTAACGGCCAGTGCTTGGCAAAATAAATCCCGATTCCGAAGACTTATGTGTGGTCACATTACACATTTATTGCGTTATTAATCTTGACTTGTAAAACATGTGGTTAGTGCTGTGTCATTATTCTTAGTAGTCGGAAATACATACAAAAAAAATATTAACAGGTGTGTCTGCGACGGTATTTTCACAAATTTTGTATTTTTTTTTCTTTTAGTGTTTGGCAATACCTTTGTAATTTATATATTTATAATGTGTCGTCAACATCAATAGGGGTTCCAAACGGATTAAAACATTGTTTTTTTTTATAATATTGAAAGGTATACAAGCAGACGGATTTCCTGATGGTAAGAAATTCACGCTGCCTAGAGACACTAAAAGTGGTAATGGTGCGTTGTCAACCTCAGGCCAAGATGTTAGACCTCCAAGACCTCGAGCAAAATTAAGTTTACCGACTACCTTACCCTCCGAACCGGAACACGTCAACAGTAAGCACTGACGTTATGGCGGCAGAAATAGGCAAGGCGGTGTTACCAACCAGGCGAATCGCGACGGTATTTTCACAAATTTTGACATATTTTTTTCTATTTAATGCTTGCCATACCTTCGTCACTTGTATATTTATAATGTGTCGTCGACATCAATAGGGGGTTCCAAACGGATTAAAACATTTGTTGTAAATATTGCATCCGTGTGGAACGTAGATTTAATCCAAATTTTGATATGTTTCAAACAATGTTTCCACCATGGTAACCTTTACGGAAGGCGTGATCACAACTGCTGGATTATACTTAAATAAAATTGATTTTATATAAATAGATTTCATTCTTGTAATGCTTCTAATGCATAATTATTAAATCTTTCACCCCATTGACACAAAACCCGGTGTCGAATATTGTTAGTTCGAGTCTCCGTGTAGAATAGAACATCTGAATTAATGCCAGGCAGCTCTTAAGAGGCGAGCGAAGGTACTGCGTCATTACCCGGACCACTGGTAATAGAGTGCCCTGCTGTAACTCGTTCAGTTAGGAATCCATCGTTTTACTTATATCTTTTGTGATAATAAAAATGTCATATTGCGGTCCGGATGGTGAGGTAGCCCGTAGACGTTCCACAACTGGCCTGACCCTGGTAAGAGGATAGCGATACCTGCAACATCTATGGTTTGTAATGGCCACGGTCGCCTCTTACCATCATGAGAGCCGTGTGCTTGTTTGCTGTTTTATGATATGAAAAGATCGCCTCTGTGGTCTAGCGGTCCGGGTGTTGGACTTGACTGCATGAGGTCCCGGGTTCGAATCCCGGGTCGGCCAACAAAAAGAAAATTGGATTTTTTCAATTTTCTAATAAAAAAAAAATGTTGGTCGGGATTGGAATTGTGCCCGGTTGGCGATAGGCTTGCCACCTATCACATTGTGGGACTTAGTATCTTCGGCTAGTCGTGGGTGCCTTGGTTGTACCTCTGCCTACCTCTTCGGGGATATGGGCGTGAAGATACTTTATGATATAAAAAGAGTATATTAAAATACATAAGGAAGTATATGCAATATAAACATGCATACATTTTTTATAGAAGAGGAGGCAAACGAGCAAGTGGGTCACCTGATGGAAAATGATCACTTCCGCCCACGGACATCCGCAACACCAGGAGCATCACAGATGCGTTGCCGACCTTTAAGGAATGAGTACGCTCTTTTCTCGAAGGTTCCTAAGTCATAATCCTTTGGGAATACCACCCTCGGTATATACTAACATAAATATAATATTAGTTAAATTTTGAGTGTCAGGCATTTTTCTCTCAGATATTCTTTTTTTATTCGTTTTTTTTTATTTATTTACATTTTACACGTTTGAAATTTATTCAACGAAGTCTTAAATTTGTTTATTATGCCCCAAACATCACAATATTTTGTGGTTACAAAATCTATATAAGTTAAAGAAAGTTGTGCTTACACTGTTTATAGCTCAAAAACGGCTGAACCGATTTGGCTAGGAGGGAGAGGTAGCTAAAAACTAGAAGTCAGACAAAATATACTTTTAATTCCGTTCGGCTTTGAAGAAACTAGAAAAAAACAACATTTTAACTTTTCTCTTACAAACTCAATTGGTGGAACGAAGTTCGCCGAAACAGCTAGTTAAATTAAGTAGTTTTCAAGTATAAAAAAATGAATGTTTTATAAACCCGTATCTGTCGACTGAATACAACTGTAGTATTTAAATGTATGTATGTTAGTTATTTTATCCAGTTATATATCATTCTTGTGTGTGTAAGTTTTTCACCTATACATGTAGCTATACAACCAGGACGATATTCGCTGCTAGCTCTTGTCTTGGCCTATGTCAATGGGCCGTTAAAGAGCAAGAGACAAACAGACATACTTAACATTTCGTATGTATATTTCAGTGGCTTTCTGGATGGTTTAAAACAGCCGTTCCCAAACTGGGCGCTAACGCCCCCTTGTGGGTGCTGGAAGCCTGGAGGGGGGCGTCGTAGGAATCCTGATAAATATATATTTTTTAAACTTCAGGCGAAAAAAATATGTTATTGAGGTTATTGACGAGAAAAAAACAGGGTGGGGGTAGCTACAAACCATCTGATTTTCAAAGTGGGCGTTACATGAAATAAGTTTGGGAACCTCTGGTTTAAAAACACAATTAGTCCAGTCTAGTTACTGTCTTTATATCATCGAATCAAGGCGCACCAAGTTAGCCGGGTAGTAAGTATATGATAATTAGCTTGTTAAGTAAAATGCAAAGGATGTATAAGTATTTAAATAATTCCAACCTGTACGCTGTTTTTTACATATCTATAAGGCGTGTAGTTCAAGAGCCTTTACACTTCTCGCTCTTGCTTAACCTACTTGCATTTATTTGAATACACAATTACGATAGTTTTCAGGGTTTTAGACAAAAAACAATAATCTTTCAACAATTTACTCAATGCAAAACTACGATGTTCTTAACCTTACACTAATTTTCTACGTGATCTTTCAATTTTGAGACATGAATTGGATGTTTTAAATAAAAGTTTATAGATAAATAAAAATTGATCTTTTTTGACCGTCAACTCCTGACTTAATAGCACGACTAAATAAAAAAAATCACTGGTCGGACTCCGGGAGTGCAGTCAAATTAAATATTTGAATATAACCTTATCAGTATGATAGTTAAGTGGTAAAATACGATTTTCATTGAACTGCATTTTGTTCGAGAATAAAAAAAAATCCACATCGAACGTTGCGCGAAGTGCAAGCAGCTTTACTCCTTTTTCTCCGTCATACGAATTTTCAATCGGGTCACTCGTTCTGAGGAGTTTAAATTTATTTACCTATCACAAAAAATGCACAAAGCCACTAAAAAGTCTTTACTTCAAACGTAAAAACGTAATAAGGTATTGAAAAAGGATAACTTGCAAATAGAGCATGAAAGTAGGATAAATGCGGTCGAAATGAGAGCACTACGGAAAATCTGTGGTGTAACGCTCGCTGACCGTATCCGTAACAGTGAGATCCGAGAAAGAGTGGGATTGAAAGAAAGTGTTGGTGTTAAAATGGGAAAGGGCATGCTCCGCTGGTTCGGTCATGTGAAAAGAATGACAGATGAAAGATTGACAAAGCAGATATACAATGCGAATGTGGATGGATGTAGGTACTCGGAGAGAACAAGGCTGACATTTCACGATCAGATCAATCGGATATTATCCGAGGGTGGTGTCAAGAGTCTCCGTAACCGGCGCGTTTGTATGAAAAGGGTAATGAATGTGAAGGAAGCCAGACAGGTTTGTCAGGATCGTGAGGTCTGGCACTCGATACTCTCTGCCTACCCCGTAAGGGACTTGGCGTGAAGATATGTATGTATATAACTTGCAAATAAATAGCACGACAAAAAGACACATCCATTCTCCAAGGCGTAGCCAGAACTCGGTATATAGGAGACAGACAAAGAAAATCTATATTGCTTTAGTCGTAAATTTTACATTATCAAAAGCATCCTCACGCCCACATCTTCGAAAAGGTAAACAGAGGCAAAACAACAACCTTCGACTAGTCGAAAACACTAAGTCCCATAATGTGACAGGTTGGAAAGCGAGGTTGGCAACACATTAGTCGTTCCAAAAAAACAGCCCTAAACACGAATTGTTAGTCAACTGCCACAATTTTAAACCAACTGCTTCCTTAGTAAGCGACTACACATATTGCAAGTAGAAGATACAAAAATTAGTATGTCGTTAACCTACTCTATAGATTTTACTGCGCTTATATTACATTGTTGTATTGAGCTCATAAATAAGTATTTTATGTCACAAAACGTGGTACAGCAATACTAAATTTAAGCTATTTTCTAAGTTAAACACTATGTCATAGAAAGTGACTTTTTTATGATATTGAAAGGCAAAGAATCAGATGGATTTCCTGATATTAAGAAATTCACGCCACCTAGAGACATCAAAAGTGGTAATGGTCCGTCGCCAACTTGAGGCTGGGATATCAGGCCTCGATCAAAAGTAAGTTTACCGGCTACCTTACCCTCTGAAACAGAACACGTCAACGGCAAGCACTGACGCTATGGGCAGGAATAGGTAAGGCGGTGGTACGAATCCCGGCGAGTAAACTCTACCAGCGAGTCACATGTCACGGTATAAGTGACATTAAATCTATGTTCGCCGTTTACGAGTACTTGGCAGGAAGGCAGATGGTCTATTTTGCTAAGAAACCCTGACCAACACGAGCCCTGACCAAATCAGGGAAAAAAACTTCTTTTATGTCAACTTTATGTCGCTATTTGTCTTCTGGTATAAAATTAATAAAAAACAAAATTTAAATTTTAAATTTGCCTGATAAAACAAATAAACGCAGACACGAGAAATCATTTGTTATTTTTTTTCCCGCCAGTCGGTGTTTTTATTCCACAGTCAATATGACTTGATCATTTTGACATTAATTTCAATCTATAACTTTTTCTAGTATTCTGATTGATGATTTCTTTCAAATCCTTAACGGTATAAGAGAGGTCCAAGAGGTCAATATACCAAGGCGGAATAACCCCGAGCTTCGACATGAGATGAATGGAAATGACAAAACATTTCCATGATTCAAACCGAAACCAATTCGATTAACGACCATATAATGTATTATCATAAATAACATCACTTTGATTTGTGATCTATTTATTTTATAGCGTTTTATTATAAACGAGGTTTTAATATAATAATAGATGGCAAAGAAGGTGACTGCTCCCTAATGACTAATGGTAAGAAATCGCCAAGAATTCAAATACGTAGAATTACAATAGGTTCTAAATCCAAACACGACTGGCGTTAATGTTTTGGCATTAATAGAAATGGCAATCAATAAAATTGTTATATGAAATATATAAAATGTTATTAATATAAATGTATACATACATAGTATACAGTATAAAACAAAGTCGCTTTCTCTATATCTATGTGTCCTTTTGTATGCTTAAATCTTTAAAACTACGCAACGGATTTTGATGCGGTTTTTTTAATACATAAAGTGATTGAAGAGGAAGGTTTATATTATGTATATTTTGTAACCGTGCGAAGGCGGGGCGACCCGCTAGTATAACATAAAATGTTATATGAAAAGGGATAGCCCAATGAGAGAGTAAAGAGCCAAGTCCATCTGGATAAGATATTTTACTAAACAGAAGCAGGACATCATCAGTAAAAAAAGCAAATTTATTACCATTTACAATATAAGTCCCAAAAACTTCGACAAAAGGGTTTTTGTCATGAAAATCAGTTGCCAGTTCACAGCCTGTTTTCTCTGGCACTAGTAGTAATTCTGCTGAGCACTAGCCAAACTTATTTTAAATAAATGCTATCTTTGACCAATAAAACAAAACTATAAGAAATGGAACATTTTAGACATCTCAAATTATTCAGAGACGTAACTCGTGATATTTTCAATCCATTTTTTTCCCCGTGTTGGTCCGGGCTCCTTTGCAAAATAGCTGCCAGGCAGCTCATAAAAGGCGAGCTCACGCTTACCGTTACTAACACCGTGACATCTGACTAGATGGTAGAGTTTCGCAGAGACTCACACGGATTGGTACCACCGCCTTACCTATTCCTGCCGCCATAACGTCATGACGTGTTCCGAATCGGAAGGCAAGGTAGCCGATGAACTTACTTTTGCTCGAGGCCTAACATCCCGGCCTCAGGTTGGCAACGCACCATTACCACCTTTGGTGTATCTAGGCGGCGGGAATT
This sequence comes from Calephelis virginiensis, assembly GCA_002245475.1. Lineage (NCBI taxonomy): Eukaryota > Metazoa > Arthropoda > Insecta > Lepidoptera > Riodinidae > Calephelis > Calephelis virginiensis. Next base: position 80,955 of record NJDC01000260.1, on the reverse strand, counting down.
TCTTACCATCAAGAAATCCCTCTGCTTGTTTGCCTTCCTATATCATAAAAAAAACGTTTTCCCAGGAATAGACTAAACATTTCTAGAAATGTCACGTACCAATCTAACAACACTAAACGTGTTTTGTCTGTTACTTCCATCGAAAGAAAATAGCGCTATCTTAAAATTTGTTTAAAAAGTTCGTTGCGAATTACCACCATCAGCTGTTACTTTATTTAGTAACGTTTACTTTCAGGCAAACGAGTAGATTGATTATGAGATGGTAACAAATGCAGATCGCATATACGAGGGCCAAACTGAAAGTTTTTAGAACTGGCAACTTAAAAGCATTATATTAAAAAAATAATTTTAAATTTTGAAAATAGAACTCTTTACCAATAATATTGAGTAT
>NJDC01000260.1:49610-59626 GCA_002245475.1 Calephelis virginiensis | reverse complement strand
TACTATTTTTAAATAACGTCGATATACATACATGCGTAGCAAACTAAATATCGACTGACGTGCAAATATCTCTGATAACTAGTGGTCGCCCATTGGTCGAAATTCGACCATAATAAGTTTTAATATCTTGTTGATAAGAACGCCATATTTATTTCTCAAGACCTATTTTGTTTCCAAACTTTTTAGTGCGCCATCTGTGACATTTTATCGTTATCATCAATATATTTGTTTGTGTGTGTCAAATTCATGGAAGTGGGTAATGTTTTATTTATTGATTTAATGTATTTTATAAGCATTATTATCGCCTCTGTGGTCTAGCGGTCCGGGTGTTGGACTTGACTGCATGAGGTCCCGGGTTCGAATCCCGGGTCGGCCCACTCAAAGAAAATTGGATTTTTCCAATTTTCTAATAAAAAAAATTTGGGTCGGGATTGGAAAGGTGCCCGGTTGGCGATAGGCTTGCCACCTATCACATTGTGGGACTTAGTGTCTTCGGCTAGTCGTGGGTGCCTTAATTGTACCTCTGCCTACCTCTTCGGGGATATGGCCGTCAAGATACTTTTTTATATTATTGAAAAATATTAGCGTTCGTAATCTCCGACACATAAACTATCAGTGTGCCAAATTTCAAACTCATCCGTTCGTGCAATTTTTTGTAAAAGGGGTCCAAAGTTTTGGCATCACGTATTAAAATATAGATAATAACGCGGTATCTACGCGCAAATCGAATCAGATTGCTATTGGTGGTTGCGTACGCGTCATTTTCAAAACTATTTCGAACGTTAGAGCTTAAGAACAATATCGCATCAGTCTTTGTTTTTTTTTTATAATTTAAAAGCAAATCAATAAAGTCTTTGGATATATGTTAGAAGTTTTATTAGGCGTGAGGATGGGTGATTAAACTCCTTAACATCGCGGATGTGAGATATAAAAGTGCCAAATATGTACCCTGCTATCACTATCGAATTTATGGGTTTGACGGTATTTATTTCTTCATTTCATGTTTCCCGATTCCAAAGCTTGTATTGCAATCAGGAGGATGCAAATTTTTCAAAGTGCCGCATTATATACTGACATAAAGAAGCAAAAATGTTACTGGCCAATTTTGTTTCATATGTTCAGGTAATAATGTTCAATTTTCATTTAGATACACACGATACGAGACTTATGTAAGTTTGAAGTGTTTATTACCTTCCGACGTTCGCAAATTAGAGATACAAGAGCTCTTAAGCTTCATAAATTTACACTTAATTGTGATAAAATACTACTTTATACTCTCGTTTTTTACATGACAAGACAAGGAAAGGTAACAGCAGAAAAAAGTATATCAAATGTATAATTGTTCTTGTGACGAGTCTATGTAATTCTAAAATCTAAGACCGGATCGGAACAAGGCCACTCGCTTAAAACATAAGGATATTTTAGATCGCTTACAAAGAAACTTAGTGTGCTTGTCTTTTTTTGAAGTGATAACTTCTTTAGCGGCGTTGCGCACTTTTTTGGAATGGGTAAAAACTTTTAAACCCGCGTCAGATCGTCAGAACGTAAGACGGCGCACTGCGCATGCGCGAATAAGACAGCGCGAGATCTAAATAAAACGTAGATTAATTGCTGTTTTTGTTTTGCTTAGATATTTCCGAAGAGTATAGGATGCGCTATGGATAATACGCCGCAATATACCTACCATTACATTGTCACATATAGCAAATACGTATAATATCAACAGACATTGCTCTATTTGTTCCATCTTGAAAATGAGCTATACGTGTAGACGAGCGATGTTCGTTGTACAGATAATATGACGACGCTCCTAGCCACCACGTGGTCTTACTTTAGCTAGTTTTTGTCAAGCCAAACGCAGGTTATTGATATGAAAATAATATTTGTGCATAAATGATAGTACTTTCATACTAATAATTAAAGCAATTCGCGCAAAATTACTTACTATCCATTCCAATTTATCAAATATGCACAATGTTAACGTTCAAGTTTTCACTCCTGCCGCCACTCCCGGAGTGCAGCCCGTCGTTTTTTCATGATTTCCTGCTTTGAACATGACAACGCATGGAAAGCAGGAAAAGCCAAGGCGGTAAAATCTATCAGAGCAAACTTCCGCTCAGCGCTCTACCACCTAGAACTCTCCATTTTACAGTGACAGATGTAATAGAAACTGCTAGGCTATAATTGTCATTTTTAACGCTGAGCGAACAGTTCACAAATATTTAAATTCAACATTAATAGATGCATGTAATTAAAACAATTAGTTGTCGCAATTATTGTCCAAGTTTGTGTATTTTCTATCAAATAACTTAAAAGTTAGGCAACAAAAGAAAGCGAGTGAATCACTCTTGAAGTCTTGAGCCTTATGATACGTCAAGGACATGCGTATTGATTTCATATCTCCGCATGCAGTATTTCGCCATTATGATGATTACAGTATAAGTAACTTTTTTTTATGGTATTGGAAGGCAAACAAGCAGACGGCAAGAAAAGAAAGAAAGAAGCCGATGGCAAGAAAATCACACCGCCTGGAGACACCAAAGGTGGTAATGGTGCGTTGCCAACCTGCGGCCCAGATGTTAGGCCTCGAGCAAAAGTAAGTTTACCGGCTACCTTACCCTCCAAACCGGAACACGCCATGACGTTATGGCGTCCGGGTGAGTCGCTGTGAAACTCTACCACCTAGTCAGATATCAAAGTGTTTGTGACAGTAAGCCTATGCTCGCCTTTTACGAGCTACCTGGCGGGAAAGTAGATGGTATATTCTGCAAAGGATCCCGGACCAACACGGGGACTGTAACTGGAAAGTAACTGGAAATAATATTTTTAACCGCCAAATAAAAGAGGGTGTTAAGAGTTTGACGTGTCTGGGTGTATGTGTTTATTTGAGGCATCACATCATTTGAACGGTTGGACCGATTTCGATGTGGATATATGCATTGCATGTTGGTTTTCTCAGGGGTTGCTGTACATTTTTAATTTTAGTGTAATTAAAATAATTATAACAATTACCTTCTTTTATGATATTGGAAGGAAAACAAGCGGACGGATTTCCTGATGGTAAGAAATTCACGCCGCCTAGAGACACCAAAGGTGGTAACGGTGCGTTGCCAACTGAGGGCGAGATGTTAGGCCTCGAGCAAAAGTAAGTTTACCGGCTACCTTACCCTCCAAACCGGAACACGTCATGACGTTATGGCGGCAGGAATAGGTAAGGCGGTGGTACCAATCCGGGTGTGTCGCTGCAAAACTCTACCACCTAGTCAGATGTCACGGTGTTAGTGACGGTAAACCTAAACTCGCCTTTTACGAGCCTAGCAGGAAGGCAGATGGTCTATTCTGCAAAGGAGCCCGGACCAACACGGGGCTGAGATGCCCTCGCAACTCCAAAAAGAAAGGTTTTATAAGAAAATCAAATGAAAGTGAAATGGGATTTGGTGTTATATACTAAATATTTTGCTTACAATGCACCGCACGTTTGCTTTTCACAAGTTCTCGCCTCGAATATAATATACATACAGCCTTTCAAATTTTGTGCCCGGAATTTAAAGCAAAACTTTCTTCGTACTTGGGTATATTATTAAAATCGATCTATGTTGTACAAAAAGACTAATACGGCTGATTTCCCGAAAATAAAAAACCACTGGTTCGGTTATGTGGAAAGAATGACAAATGAGAAAAGCAGATATACAATGCGAATGTGAATGGATGTAGGTACCCGAGGAGACCAAGGTTGACATTAAACGATCAGATCACTCGAATATTTTCTGAGGGTGGTGTCACATGTCCTTCATCCATGGACTAATTTTAGACCCCTCTTTCAACTTATTATAAAATTTTACATAAATATTTAAAGCGATTAACTTACATTCCTACTATTTAAATTATGCGTTTCGGCTTTACACTTTATAGTTTTATTTTTAAATTGGCTGACCTAATCTTAATTTAAGCGAAATGATTAAAATAAAAACTATATTAATATCTTTAAAATACATTCGGATTTCCGAAGCTTGACGAATACAGCCGAAGCGCATAATTTAAATGGTACTAGTGTACGCATTTTTAAACTAATTACACATTTTTGAAATAATAACACTTCCTATATGACAAACATGATCACACCCTCTGAAGGTAAAAAAAAATGTTTGCTTTAGTGCTAAACAGGAAAGTTACAGAAAAAACCTATTTGGTGACAAAATGCTTTAAGCGATTTATGTTACCAAATGATTAAGCTTTACTTATAGTAAAGATATTATTTATTGATTTTTACACCCCTCTTTCGATTTATTATAAAATTTCACGTGAATATTTAAAACGATCAACTCAACTTTTTTTTATCAACTTACATAAAAAAAAACATAACGAACGACATAATTAACGAATTACATATTTTTTTAAATAATACCACTTGTAATACGACAAACACGATAGCAAAATAATAAAGATATTATTCTGCTAATGTTAAGTTAAAAAAACATTTGTTCTAGTGCCAAACAGGAAATTTACAGAAAAATCCTATTTGGGGACAAAATCCTGCAAGTTTTTTTTTGTTAACGAATGATTAAGCTTTACTTATGGTAAAAATGTTTTTTTTACGAAAACCCACGTCAAAGTTTCTCAGAAAAACTGTTACTTCAAAAGACATGTAACTGCTATTGCATCCGGCTGTAACATAACTATTATTAATAAGGAAGTTAAATAAATTACCATAAGCCAAGGTTTAAGGTTAAGGTTGGAAGTTGCAATATGCACATAATAAACATTACACATTATTAACAAGAAAACACATGTTAATAACAGGATATGTTACAACTGTCCTTAGCACAAAATTATTTGTAATTCTTAGGAAATAACACCTTGCTTTGTTCTAGAATAGGATTTATTTGCACATCACCCACGATTTCCAGAAACAAAATGGCCGCAATAAACTTTTCGTCAAAATATGCCTTGGACGTAAGAATGACCAATCAATGACGGAATGAGCACAGAGTTAATCATCCTTTACAACTTTACAACATGGAAATACCAAATCAACATCATAATTTCAGGAATTTAATAATCAAAAACCAGATGAAATATTTCTAGTGATAAAACTTCAACCACATAAATAATAAACATTACTAAGTTTTAAATACTAAGGCGGTTTAGCGAATATTCCTAAAACCACAATTAAAGAAGATCGATTTCAATGACCGACAAGATTAGATAGATGTGCCTAAATAAAGATCAACTAAAGTTAGGTTGACTGGTAGATAATGCCATGTAGCATTAAGTCCACCTTTGTACAATGTATGCACTACATTGTACAAAGGTGGACTTAATGCTTAATAATTTTAAATAAATAAAACCAAAGTTAATTTAATTACTAATCTGTACTGAAACCTAAAGAAATGGCGTTTTACATTTTTGTAAACCCAATACCTAACCCCTAACCCATTTAAATGAAAGAGCACGAAATTTGAAATGCAAAATATAAAAAAGTATCCAATACAAGTTTGTTATTAAAAACCTCGATAATAATATTACATTATTATTTTATGTACATAGCAGTTTTACCTTTTTACTACTATTGGTTTTATTCTACATTATTTACCTTTCATATAAGGATGTTTATGCTTATATTTAAGTACATCCTTGTATATATTATGTACAGTTTATCTAACATAATGTTATTAAGTATTTGTAGAGTTTATTATATTATTTGTTATACCTACAAACTTTACTCTTTGTTGGTCCAATGGTTGATTGGTCTAATGGTCAGTAAGATCTCCTTTTGTAGAAACTAATTTTGTTTATTTTACAATAAAGAAAAATGAACTACATTTTAAGTACATATAAATACGAAAATGTGGTTGTTTGTCCTGTAACTTTGCAACGGAGTCATTCAATTGTTTTTTTTTTAAACGAAGAGATTAAATTGCTTATTATTGTGAAGATAGTTTTTATCCTTATATCTAAACGGGATACCGCGAGACAGACAAGTAACTTTAAATCGGTGGGGCCACTAAAAACGAGTTTTTCAAATTTTATAAAAACCCGCGATTTCGATAAGTTTCGATTCTTTTGCGAGCTATCACATTACGTCCTTACCTTTAGCTAATTAGGTCGTTAAAAAACTGGTCATACCCTATGTCCACCTTTTTGAGGTAATAGGCCTAAAAATACTTATTATATCAAAGAATGCTTGTTGCAGTTTAAAGAACGATGAAACGATGCATCAACTTCGATTTTCGACATCGTTATTGAATTGGAAAGCGAGGATAAAGTAATTACAAAGCAATTATATTGCACATTAACACTTTGGTAATAGGGTCGAGTCCACTTCAAATATTTTAAATTCATTGATTGGTGGATATTCTAGTCATGTTTTTTATTACAAAGACAGTGTATAAGCTGTGGCTTCATTGATGGTAAGAGAACATTGTAGCCTACGTGGTAGAGTTTCGCAGCGGCTCACCCGGGTTGGTACCACCGCCTTACTTATTCCTGCCACCATAACGTTATGACGTGTTCCGGTTCGGAGGGTAAGGTAGCCGGTAAACTTACTTTTGGTCGAGGCCTAACATCCCGGCCTCAGATTGGCAACGCACCATTACCACCTTCGGTGTCGCGGCGTTAATTTCCTAACATCAGAAAATCCGTTTGCTTGTTTGCCTTCCAATAACATAAAATTACATACATATGGTGATGTTATTGTCGTTGGGGTGTTAATTTTAATGTGTACCTAAGTCTACGGGCTACTTTACCCTCCAGATCAAAACATAACATGATCATTATGGCGACAAGAATTAAGCAATGGATCCCGGGCAAGTTGCTTCAGCACTCTACCACTAGCAGTTTTGTAGGTGATGATTCATATCACGTTGTTCACATTTTTCAAGCTGCCAGCAGGAGCCTGGTCTATTCTATAGGAGGACCTGCACCAAATCGACGAGGCTAAGAATCGATCTCGGGACAGGCATTGGGGTGAATATAAATATTTGAATTTCTGGATTTGTGAGTCTCGTGGACAAAAACCTTGATCTGAAGAAATAACGATGGTGTTTTTTTAAAATTTGATTAATAACTGTGTTAGGAAAAAACTCAATCATCTAGTTGTGTCACTGTGTTAGTGATTAATAGCTAGCAACCAGGTACGTGTACAGTTTGAAGAACTAACGAAAACGAAAATTTGTGGAAAATATATAAAAAGGGATATAAGAAGGATTCAAGGATTAATTTAATGTTTTGATTTATGGAGATAATCTCCTTTTTATTCAACCAAGGGTTCTGCGAAAGTCACTTTCAAATACAGACAAAGCCACGGCCAATAACTAGCATAGTCCAATTATATACACACTGATATAAATGAAGTTACTTTAAGTGATGAAGCAAAAAATTCACAATACATTGGTAACAAAATTCTCCAAATAAAGAAAAATTAACACATCGAGAAAAAATTATAAAATCTGCGAGGCCACGTTTGGGGAACTAAAACTCAAACCATTGTTCGTTTCTATAAAACAATGAGTGTCATCGGGGCCGTGTCAGGGTCATAACCCTCAGTGCAATATAACAAACGTTCCTTCAAGTTAAGGGCTCCACATCTAACGTCACAAAAAGGTTCAGTATTTAATTAAGTTAATCCAAATATGAATCGCCTCGGTGGCATAGCGGTCCAGGTGTTGGACTTGATTGTATGAGAAAGGAAATTTGTTTTTTTCAATTTTCTTATAAAAAAATGTTGCTCGGGATTGGATATGTGCCCGGTTGGCGATAGGCTTGCCGCCTATCACATTGTGGGACTTTGTTTCTTCGGCTAGTCGTGAGTGCCCTGGTTGTGCCTCTTACCACTTCGGGAATGTGGGCGTGAAGATACTCTCTAGTCTCTCTCTCTCAAATATAAATGTTTTTTCAAAAATTTCGTTTTGTTTCTCTTAATATTCTTTTCGTTTCATGTGCTAAGATTTAGATTTTCTTATAAGAGTAAATCACCTGTGCCAGAGAAATCACTAACCAATCGAAAACTTCTCCTTCAAGTCGGTTTACAACTTACAGCATAATATATCAGAGGTGTTCGCATACAATTTCCCGACAGTGAAAAGCATGCTTAGATCTGCATGTTTATTAAATTTAAAACAGTATTTATGTATATAACCATGCTACAAGCAAAAATAAATCGTGAAAACTAGTTATTTCTGTCCAAAATATTCCTACCTACATTTCAAAGCTTTCAAAATACTGGCAATAAGAAAATTATTGCCATTATTTTGATAGAAATATAAAATAAAACAAAAAATAGATTTTATAATTTTCTGACATTCCGTTATTTTTTAGCTTACAGGCATACTACTATTCTGATGGTAAAGATGTTATAGGTAAGTCGCTGTCCTGTGGCCTCGATGTTAGCCCTATGATACAAATCTACCGGCTGCCCTAGCCTCCAGACCGGAACATAACAGTCGTTACAGCGTCAGGAATAACCAATAGGCAGTGTCGCCAACTCTAAATTTTAAAAGGAGCTAGATAATATATGAAAAAGAGCTAAAAAAGAGCTAGATTTCTAAAATGAAAAGAGCTAACATTACTTAAGTTATTTTTTTACATAAAGTCCCATTATCTATTGGTAAGATATAAGTGCGTGCATGCGTGTGTGCTATGAATAGGGCTACATTTTATGCTAGCAGTAAGCAAACTTTTAGTTTTAGAGAAAGAGCTAAAATATAAAAAAGGAGTTATAGAGTTAAACACATTTTTTTAGACCTGATTATGTTGAATTAGAGCTAAATTTAGCTCTAAAAGAGTTGATTTGGCCACACTGTCAATAAGTAAGGCGGTACAAGGCGGGCAAGGAGCTGCACAGCGCTTGCTTCTTATGAGTTGTCTAGCATAGAGGTAGATACGAGTAAGTGAGGTGAGTTCTACCCAGAGTGCCCGGGAATCAAATTCCAAAATATTCTTTCTTTAAGTCGTATTATGATTTTTACTTCTTGCATAATGAAAAAAAGCCTTTCAGAGGCACAGCTTTATAATTCAAATAATAAAATTGTCACGACACTTTTTGCTATAGTAAGCTATTGTAAGCTTTGCGAATGGCGCATGTTTTTTTTTTGTTTTTTTTTCATGTTTCTCTGTCTGTCTCTCTCTATTTATTTTTTATTATTATTTTTTTCATGTTCTCTGTCTGTATCTCTCTATAAGAGATAGATATTACTAGAGATTGATAGAGATTGAGAGAGAGAGGAGGGAGAGAGAACTTCGTTCCATCCGGGTGTCCCTTAATACTTCTCACCTTTTTTCACATATTTTATTATTATAAAGTAAAGTAAAGTACCTTCACGCCCATATCCCCGAAGTGGTAGGCAGAGGTACAACCAAGGCACCCACGACTAGCCGAAGAACTAAGTCCCACAATGTGATAGGTGGCAAGCCTATCGCCAACCGGGCACATTTCCAATCCCGACCAACATTTTTTTATTAGAAAATTGGAAAAGTAAAGTAAAGTAAAGTATTTTCACGCCCATATCCCCGAAGAGGTTTGACAGAGGTACAACCAAGGCACCCACGACTAGCCGAAAAACTAAGTCCCACAATGTGATAGGTGGCAAGCGTATCGCCAACCGGGCACATTTCCAATCCCGACTAACATTTTTTTTTATTAGAAAATTGGAAAAATCCATTTTTTTTTTATTATTATGTCAATCCTAAACCACTTTACCATCTGGTTTTAAACTAAACTATGCAAGAAGTTTAAGATCCCAGCTTCAGATTGACAATGCGACATTAAAATTTTGATTTTGATGCTTTTGAAATTTTTGACGACGTATATTTCATCTTAACAGGAAACTAGTTTGTTTCTTTGCTTTCTTTTAACAAAAAACCTTATTTTATGAACAATTACAAACATTCTCAGGGGCATATCCTAATAATGTGGTGAGAAATATCTGGTGACCTTTTAAAATAACACCTAGAAAAGGATGACCTTTACTGAATGGTAATGAATAAAATTAAAATAGTCACATAAAACAGGTAATTTA
>NJDC01000260.1:36821-49220 GCA_002245475.1 Calephelis virginiensis | reverse complement strand
CCGGTCTTTTTCAATTGTACAATAGATTTCCCGGAGAAATTTGTGCATCGCTGCAATTATCCAAGAGGCTCAGATTGTATTAGCTATAGGACAGCTTTATGTAGTAAAAACCGATGTCAGTATCTGTTTTTATTAACGGCCAATATTAATAACTTATCTATAGATAGAGATATTAACAGATTTTTTTTGCTAAGACATTTTTATTATTTATTGAAAATTGTCAGCGGTTAATTCATAATAATTAACGTCTACTGATCTAAATAGCACTATCTCTTATCTTAGACAGATTAGGTTTAAAGAAATTTATTTCTCATACAAAACAAAAAGTTTCACTTAAAATGAGATACGAAACAAACAAACACATAAAAAGTTAAATTAGTGTCTCTGGATCATTCATTACAAAAAAAATCTCAAATCATAGAGTCTAGACTCAAAAGGTATTTTTTTAACTCATTTTCTCACTCATAATTCAAATTAATTAATTGAGTAGACCTACTCAATATGCTCACAAAATTTCATGAAATCGATCAAGCCGTTTCAGAGGAGTTCAATCACGGACACCGTGACACGAGTATTTTATTTATTAGATATTATATTTAATTTGAATTTATCGAAACACATCTTATATATAAAATTCTCGTCTCACAATGTTAGTCTGCATACTCCTCCGAAACGGCTTGACCGATTCCTCTGAAATTTGGTAAGCATATTGGGTAGGTCTGAGAATCGGCTAACATCTATTTTTCAGACCCCTAAGTGATAAGGGTGACTCACCCCAATATAGCAGAACAACGTCTGCGGGGTCAGCTAGTTTTTTTATATAATTCGGTAAGTTATTATATAGTTGTCGTAAATTTATTTCAGTATCTTCTAATCTATTTTGATTTTTGCCCCTTGGTTTGAATCCTCGGTAGCTCAAATATTTACAGCATGTTTTTTTTAGCGACTAGCGAGACACAACAGTGTTCAGGTCCAAATCCTGTATGAGGCGTAGATAGTTTTTTCTTTCTTTAAGAATTGTGAAAAGATGTGAGAAGGACAAGATCTAAATTAAAACATTTTTGCAGTAAATTGAACTAAATTAGATGAGATTTACTTATCATTCAAAGATAAAAGAAAGATAGACGAATAAACAACCCACATTCGCATTTACATTAGTGCGGATGTCCATGTTTATCGAAACTCTGAGAACAGATCTGGATACAATAGAACCAATAAAAATGATAGGTTATTTTGTTATTATTGACTTATCTGATTTTGTTTAGATTAGTTTCTACATGTATATCAAACTAAATTGCTTATAGCTGTCTGTCTGTTGACTTTTGTGTTCATTTTATTGTGTTGCTATAAATAAATCACTTGGATTAGTGTCGGTTACTGCGTTTATTATTAGTAACGCAGCTGTTAGTTTGAAATAACGAAATGAAATGACAGTCTGTAATTTACAAATAAGCAATTAGCACTTTATAATGAATATTGTACATAAATAAATACGTAAATATTACACAACAAGTTACACAAATTGAATCTAACCCCGAAGTAAGCAAATTATATTGTGTTATGGGTGTTAGTAAACGATTCTAATACATAGAAATACTTAAATAGATACCTGAATAAATTGAACACCTCTGCCTACTACTTCGAGGATATGAGCGTGAAGATGCTTAAGTCATTAAACTAAAAAAGGCGTTCTCACACTTGCATCCCTGAAAATGTGTCAAGCGTCACAACCAGAGCAAATTGATGATACTAAATGCCATACAGTGATAGATAAAATCTATCATATGGTAATAAAGTCGAGGGGTTTTTTTCTAAATCTATTTTCATTAATTTCTGTATAATAAAAGCTGCTTCATTAAAATATCCTTGAGTCCACATATTGAGAATTTCAAATAGCGCTTGTAATCCTTATCAAACAACAAGTTAAAAATACACAATGGAATTCCACCGAGTGCCGACGTTGAAAATAATTTTTAGACATCCTTGTTCAAAATTAAAAGGCATCTCTAGATCCTAAGACGCGATCTCACTACAGGTTACAAAATGTCTATTCAAATGACTTAAATCCTCTTTGAAGTCTGCGCTGCATTATGCATGCCATGTCGACAACGTACGTTCAGAATTCACTGTTTTTTCTTAATAGCATTACCTCCATTGTGTTCGGGATAGAAAGCGGTTGACTTTTGTGCGCACGTGTGTGTTAAATGTAGTACATGCTACTCAGTGTCGTCTATTTTTTATCTTAATTACAATGAACATATCTAGAGTCAAAAGTCCAAACAGAATTTATAACAATTTTGTGTGATTGTGTTTGTGTGTGCGTGTGCGCGTGTGTGTTTTTGCTTGTGGGTATGTTTGCGCGCGCGCTCTCGTTTGTGTGTGTGTGTGTGTTTCTGTCTATTGCATAGTGTCTTTTCTTTTTTTGGATTGGAGTCTGTTGCGTACCACGTCGCAATTTGATAATTATTTTTCAAAATATAGCAAATAGTTCCGATATTGTCCCACATAAATTTTATCATGATCCGCCTAGTAGTATTTGAATTACAATTATAAATAATGAATCTTTTTTTCTCTTTCACTACGGATAAAAAAAAGAACTATCAAAACTTTACAGAGTAGAGTTCGCTATTTACAGAGTAATCGCTTCGCAATAATACAAAAAAAAACAATAAAAAAGCAAACAGTCAAATTGAGAACCTCCTTTTTTAAGTCAACTAAAAAGGTTAATGTGTTTGTAAAAGTTTGAGCTAATATGAACACATCAAACATATTTAAAGTTTAATGGCAAGCATTGACACTTTACATCGAACTTGGAATATACAATATTATAGTAGGTAATTATTACGAATTAAAAAAATAAAAAAACACCTCAGACAGGAGTAGGACAGAGGATTTTTCATTTTCATAAAATGCTAACCGCTACGGCGAGCTTCTTTCGACCCGTTCAATTTGTATGGGAAAAACTAATACTTTGGTTTTCCTAGTTTCCTCACAGTTCAACGGGATAACATATACACTACATCCTTTTTAACACGCTTTTTTTGGTTCTAAGCTATCTCCCCGTCAATTTGCAGTCAAATTGGTTTAGCCGTGCTTGAGTTATAAATAGTGTAACTAGCACCACCTTATCATTTTATATACATAATAGCTGTTCCCGCGAACTTCGTTCCGCCCGTTCAGTTTTAATATGAAAAATTAAAATGTTGTTTTTAAAATTAAAATGTTTAAAATTAAAATTAAAATGTCTCAGTTTCCTCACAAATTAAAATGTTGTTTTTCCCAATGCCCTTGGGACAGCTTAACTACCTAGGCACCTACATTGGTTGTACTTCTGCCTATATCTTCAAGGATACAGGCGTTAAGGTGCTTTTACTTCAGTTAGCAAAGTTATTGGTTAATAAGCTCTATGTTTTTAAAATTTATGTCAGGAAACATAAACATCGAAGTAATGATAGATATTAACTAGTAATCGATTCCAACCGATCGTGTCGTAAGCTTGACATGTCGCTTAAGACATTGTGCTGTATGAGTATAATTTACTGTTGCAACTACGGACAGTTCCGCTCCGGTTACCCTTTCACACTAACATAATTCAGTTTATTTTGAAACCACCAATTTATATTTTGTTAGGTTGATAATTTTAGCTGCAAAAAACTGTTTCAATTTCCTTTCTAGTAGGTCGTAAAAGTGCAAAAACTTTACATTTTTCATAAAACAATTATTTTGTGAGACAACTGAATTTTTGGGGTATGTGACGCAGAAAAACTACAACATCATCATTATAACCGCCTCCTACTTTTAATAACTATTGACTATCCATGGTCAAGGGGCTAACGTACAAGCCTAATATACCGATCAACCGCGAAGCTCGGGTTCGATTTCCGATAGGGGGCAGGCAATTGTGTATCCAGGAATATTTATTTATTTATAACAAAATATCTGATAGTCGTAAATGACTGCCTGTACAAACATTCTGAAAGACGGTAAAGACTTACAGTAAGAGAAAAATTGTTTTATTTTTTGCAAAACAAAATTAAGAGATATTTTTAATACATATTTCATTCTCATATTCTTGGTTTCCAAGGAGTTTGTTTCGCTTCTTCTGACTGATTAGATTAAAAATCGGAAGTAGTTTAAGAAAAATAGATACAACAGAATTAAATTTAATTTTTTTAAACCTTTTACTCTATATTTAAATTTTAGTTTTAGGTATCATGTTTTCAAATAATAATTACATTTAACAAAAACTAATAACAGCTTGTTAGAGACGAGTTTAAAAATGTTATTCACAAAGTTTAAGTTTTACCATACAAACAGACCGGGTAGAATGAAGTTAGTTGTGACAGCTAGTTAATAATACATTATGAATAAAATGTCTAAACATTACCAACTACGACACGGATGCGTTGCGTATTTCCTGCGGCAGCGTTTCGACACCGCTAGTGCGAAAGAGTCGTTCATCACCGCGTGTGTCCCTAACCTATATGCTCACCAGACGAGACATAGGAAGTTAAAATGTCTTTTTAAAAACAGTGCTTATAAATTTAAGTAGTTGTAATTACTAATTTAATAAATGCCTTTATTTTTAATACGACTTGTTAACCCGGCGAATTTTGATTTGCGTATGCACTTGTCGGTTTCAAATATACTTTATGACCCTACCTTGTCAATATTATGTAATATCGTATAAATCGATGAAACCGTTTCAGAGAAACTCGACAGTAAACACTTTGACACTTAGACGACAAGAATAAGAAAGGGGATTTGCCAACGCTGAATGTGAAAGAAAATTGACCAGCTAACCAGCCAGTACTAATGTTATTATTAATGTCCAAAAGCCATGAAATAAGTCAGAAACAAATCTTCTGTGTGGCCGTTTGCATTTGCCGCCATTTTAACCGGGAAACTAAGCTGCAATTATTAGAATGATGTGCAGACGCTCATCTTGACTGATATCATCGCCGTACCTGTTTCTGCTGCCATGGAGTCATATCTCGATATTTTCGTAATTCATGCTGAAAAGTAGAATAGCCAGTATATTAGCACACTTAGTCAAAATTAGCAACGTACCAGTGACTCTTGCTGTCTCTTATAGCCTCCTGCTTGTAAAAATTAAAGAAACCGGACAACAAATACTGCTGTTTTTAACCAAATTTGAAAAAGGAAGAGGTTATATATTCGACTTCGATACTTTTTGTGTGGTAATCGATTTATTTGTAATTTCAGAACCGATTTGAAAAAAATATTTTTTGTATTTAAAGAGCGTACTTGCTTGCCACCAAGTCTAGATTTCATAACGAGATTTAAACAAAATCGAGGAAAATACATATTTTTTGTAAGTGTACTTACGAGTTACTTCTTGCCGGAAGATTTTACAGTTTTACTGCGCGAAAATTATATGTTAAGTTTTAATTACTGCAATAATTTAGCGACTTTATCTTTCACATTAAAATCAATTTATTTTGTTAGTTTCGCTAACAAGCACTAGTGTCGTAATGGCAATGACTTACTGCCTCATTTTGGTCATTACCTCACTTTAATTACTTACATAATTCGACCTAGAAACACTCCAAGTGTGTGCATATTTGAAACTGGTTGCATCTCAGATAAGAGAGATAATAACCTAATTTTTATGCTAATTAAGTTATTAACCTTAGAGAAATAGATTTGAGTTAATCTGTTTGAACTTGTGGTTTCGGGCACAGTTATCTATGCTCACTAACCTTTGGCTCTTGAGTCACTATTTGGATTTTAGACGAACAGTCGAACTATAATCGCTTCTGTGGTGTAGTGGTCCGGTGTTGGGTGTTAAATGAGATTTCGAGTTCAATTCACGTATTGACAAATCGAATTAAAAAAAACCCGTATTGGTCAGGGCTCCTTTGCAGAATAGACCATCTACCTTCCTGGCAGGCAGCTCGTAAAAGTCGAGCACAGGCTTACCGTCACTAGCACCGTGACATCCTACTAGGTGGTAGAGTTTCGCAGCGACTCGCCCGAATTGGTACCACCGCCTTACCTATTCCTGCCACCATAAAACAACAAATTCTATTGAAGAATTAGTGTGCTAAAGTGTATGAAACTAGGTTTTCTATATGTTTCAGAGCATTAATGATCGGATATATTCCTTTATGTACCTTATTCTTAGAGCAGTAGAAGCGGATTTAAAAGAACGTCCGAACTTACCCCCGAAGGATTTTTTTTGCCATAGTCAAAAAAAAGTAAGTGTTGTTTTTGCATGCATGAAAAACAGTAACTGTTGAGTTCACAGGAATAAGGGAAATATAAAGCTAACTAACGCTTAATAAATTAACATTAGCACCACATTTTAGAATTTTATCTCGAACAGATGTTGAGAAAAATCAGTTTTTACAACATCTTTCCAATTGGCGTAAAATCCGTCCGCCCTTACCCCAACATACCTTAACGTCCAATGCTTGCCGCTGACGTGTTCGATTCGAAGGACAAGGTAGCTGGTAAACTTATTTTTGACCGAGGCCTAACATCCCGGCCTCAGGTTGGCAACGCACCATTACCACCTTTGTTGTCTCTAGGCGGCGTGAATTCTTACCATCAGGAAATCCGTCTGCTTGTTTGCCTTCCACTATCATAAAAAAAATTAAAATGCTTTTGTTCTACTTTTTTAATAAAAATATTATAGTTAATCAGTGAAAACTTATAACATCCACGTTTTCGTTGTTATTTCAACTCGCTATTTAAACGAATAATATAACTATAATGACTTCTATGGTCTAGTGTTGTGGTATTTTTATTTGGAGTGACTTTTATTATATCTCGAGATGGTTATTTGGAGCTGACTTTATGAAGTCTCGAGTTCGATTTATGGATCAGAAAACACAAAATGCATATTTTTTTAAATTTTCTAATAAACAACTTTGTCCAGGATTGAATAGGTGTCTGGCTGATAAAAGGTCTGCTATGGCCTAGTTATACCTACCTTATCGGGATACGGACTTAAAGATATTATTTTTTACATAGCCATAAGATTTCACATACTTAGTAATTTAATTTCATTACTAACTGTAGAATGCCTACACATTTTGAACAGTAAAGCCAGGATAAAAAAATCGCACAAATATACATGCTCACAGTTTAACCTCCTGTTCTTGCTCAAAAGCCGCTGCTTATTATGTAAGTAAGATTGTTCGAATATTATGTCTTGTAAATAGTTGAAACATTAATAAGTAAATACACTATTACTGACTTTTTTCATTGAAATGCTTCTGTTACAGGGCATTTTCAATGCTTTGTAATTGAAACTTAATTTCTTAGATTTTTTTTCTTTTTTTTAAATGTCTCACATTTTGCTAACGGCGAGGTTTTTACAACTTCACCTACCTATCATTTTTTTTACTGTGTTTAACTCTATTATCGACACTCAGCAGGTCCCAAGTCCTTATAAGTGGAAACTTTTATCAGTTGTTTTTGTAGGTGTTATGTTATGTATATGAAGCGTTTACGTATTAGCTTTCTTTTTTTTTTCTTTTTTTTATTATATTTTTTTGATGTCATTGTTTTTTTTGTTGTTTTGCTTTGATGTCATAAGACAAATAACAAACTCACGACTCTCTTAATGGTTAGAGGTATTTGTGCCTATAGATACAGCATAGTTATAGATTGTAACGTAAATGGGGGTGGCTTAGCTACCACCCACCACTATGTTAACAGAAAATGAACAAACTACAGTCAAACTTGCTTAAGTTTGGCTGTTGGTAGGGAATCCTGTTGATATAAAGAGTATATTAAATGTAAATCTACACAAAATTACACTGTATTTAAAATTAAAATAAAAGTCTCAGTAAATGTCCGTGCACTATAAACTATAAAGTTTCTGCCGGCTAAACAACAAAAAAAAAGGTATGCAGCTGTGAGGTGGAGTGTCAGGTCTATTGTGCAAGTCTGCAGCTAGTCTACCTTCCGGACTGAATCTTGACACTATATGGCGGCAGGAATAAATAGGGCTACAGATCCCTACCCGGACAAGTTGCAGTATTGTACTCTACTATCAGGGCTGGTATTGATTATAATGTTAGTGTCTTGTACCGGTGTCTATAGGTACTCTTACCAGCAGGAGAAACGTGCTCGTTGTCTTATAACCTAAAAAATCTAGTTTTTTAAGTAAATGGCTACCCACTAAACAACATTACAAGCTAAGATTTATATCTTTAAAAGATGTTATCCGAATGGAAATATAATAAACAAAGAATTTTCATTCTTCAAAAAAGTTACTTCTATGTATCTTTATTTTGTAGACGTATGTTTTTATATGAATACCTGTATGTATTATATAATGTCTAATAATGTAATGTATAATATAATGGCAATGATAGAAATAACCTAGAGAAATATTCATTCATAAAATTTCATTGTTACATTTAAGATTAAGAGGTCAGGAAGTATGAGTTTAACGGCCAATGTTAATAATGTATCTCAATGTAATGGATTTCAAGCAATCTAGATAGCTGCGTATCCGGCGGCCTATCCCATACCTAATTGCCATATTTATCCTGTCCACAGATATGTTATAGGCAAGCGATAACATAAAAATGGATCAAAATATCAATCTTGGACAGCAAGTTTTGGATTAGGATTGATTATTAATATTGGCCGTTAGTCAACAATTAGTGTTGGAACAAGTGAATGAAATTGTATATCTTGGTAGTAGTGTATCTTGTTGTATATGTTGGTGGTAGTTATATCTTTTAAACCTCGGATGTAAAAAGAAGAGTGTGTGCAGAGAATAGTGTGAATGGTACGCTGGGAAAGCTATTTCGAAGTGAGGTTTTGCGTCAAAATGCTAGACTCGCTTTGTATAATTCTGAGCTTATCCCAATGTTTACTTTATGGAAGCTAGAGTTGGACGTGGCCAAAAAGCATGCAAGTAGGTAAATGTGGTCGAAATGAGAGCGCTCTGAAAAATCTGTAGCGTAATTCTTTATGACCGCATTCGTAGCACTAGGAAAAAACATCTAAGAAAGAGTGGGCTTAAAAAAAAATATGATGTGAAAATGAGAACATTGGTTAGGTCATGTAGAAAATATGACATGTGAAAATTTGAGAAAACATATGTACAACTCGAATGTAGGTTGGGTTGGGACCTAAGTTGACATTTGACGATCAAATTGATTGGGTTTTATCTGTAGGTAGTGTTAAGATTCTCTGAAACTTGCGTTTTTATGGGAAAAGATTATTGAATGTGAAAGAACCTTTCTCTGCAAGGATCGTCACATTTAACACTCAATACCTACTCTGTGTGTACCGTGTAATGGACTTGGCTTGGAGAAAATTAAGTAAGTGATATATTGGATCCCAAAAATAAATTTGAAGTCTAATTGTTCATATTCCAATTTTTAAACATTAATCTTCCCATAGTATATGTTACTTGTAAATTACTTTACTACATAGTAAATTACTTGGTGACATTTTAAATATAGCAGCATTGATATCACTTAATCTTACGAAATTTAATTTAAATGTTACATCTTGACTTTTTCAAACAAATCGGCACTGAGGCAGATATCACATTGCTGCCTCAAAACGCTCCATTGTACCATACATTGAAGCGTTTTGATATAGATGTAGATTTTAACCTTGAAATATTGGTTAACATACGCTTGCACCGTAGATTTAATCCAAATTTAATAGTAATCGGAAGATGGAAACATGTTTCCTCCAAAGTCAGCTTTGTTGGAAGGCATGATTACAACGTCTAGAACCCCTATTATCCCATCCTTACTTTGTAGAAGCGAGAGTTGATGTGGCAGAAAAACCAATTAAACAATGTTATCACGGCGATGCAGTATGCTTAAATATGTGGCAGTATGTTGTAACGTGCCGTTTTTGTATGGGTACAAACCGTAACGGCTTGCGATGGTTACTGTAGACAAAAAATAATCTTTATGAATGTCAGGACGGCTGAACGAACTGCCATTTAGGCATTTGATATCGACACAAAACTCGTAAAGTTTTAGTTACATCGGGCCTATTGTTCCATAAGGCTCTGTTTACGGCAACAGCAAACGTTGTAAGAGCGCACTAGCGTAATAAAAAAGTTCCATTTTATCAACCGAAAATCAAAGCAGCAGATGTTGAGTTTTGAAACCACTTTTGCTTGACCGAGTTTAATATAATGTGGCTTTGATTTTAGCTTGTCCCCTTTGATAGAGAAAAACATTAAAAAAGAAATTATAACGATAAAACTGTTTTTGCGGTTAAGTTTCTGACGATTTTGGGAATTGAAGTGAAGCGAATATTGTGTGTGTCAGAATTAGTTTTTAAGTGCGATACTCTGATTGGGACGGTGAAAGTCATTAAAAGCTGAATTAGTTTCATTTTTTTTCTCTCCTATAGTTCCATCTAGGCATTTCGCGTCTCATAAATAATCGTAGACTAAAGTACTCCAAGATTTAAACCAATATTACAGAGTTTTATACCATCTCAACTCTTGCGGTAGGCTATGTTGATAAGACGTTTAGAGTTTCACGCAACGTTAGTATTTTAAAGCACACAATATGATTTATACTTGTTTGATTCCCGGTTTGGGCAACGAAAAGAAAATTTAAATTTTCTAATAAAAACAATGTTGCTATGGATTGTATCTGTGTCCTGTTGGCAATAGACTTGCCAACTACCACATTGTACCTCTGCCTAGCTCATCAAAGTTAATCGGTTGGGTGAAATTTTATAATTATGATTAAGTGTTAAAAATCACTTGTCGTCTTTAACATACACTGTATTTATTATATTGGCCCACCGATCTCACTAATTGTAACATTTTTAAAGCGAATACAATAAATACAGCATATTCAAAGAGTACAAATGACTTTTAATATTTAATCGTAATGACATCATTTCACCGAGAGCAGACGATGGAAGTTGCACATGCAGCAAGATGCAGAAGTGTACAAGTGATTTTTAATATTTAATTATGAATAAGTATACTGTACTTTAAACTATTAAGAATAATTTGTTTCTCATACTAAAAAAAATGCCTTAGAATGAAATGATAAACAAATGTAGAAGATAAAATTAAATTAGTATCTGGTGCTTTAATTATTATTTTAAGAATTACAAGCTTAATTTGTATGTATGTGTAGTTCGTTCGCACTTTTGATACCGTAATAGCATGTTTAAGTGTTTGTCAGATTATAGGTACACATTTTGTATGTAATTTACTTTAGTTTGAACATAGTTATCTAGTTTTTTTTCTACAAATACAGAGGTATATTGCAAACATTTATAACTGTTTTGTTTTTGTTATTTTAAACCAATTACACTTTTTTTATGAAGAATGAAACATAAAAGAGAAACTCTTTTGTATTGAGGGCTATACATGTAAATGTCGGTTTGGTAACCAGTAACATTTAAGTAATCAAATTATCGTACCTACTGCAAACAAAGCTGACATTATAACAATAACTCAACCAAACTGTTCCTAAACACTACTTTTATTTTCACGTTTTACCAAGCCGGGTGTTAAGTGTTAGTCAAAAAAGTTTTTTCAACTTTGTTAAGCTATGAACTTTTACTTCAATTAAAAAAACCTGGTTTAGTAAGTTATATGTAATACTAAATAATTTTGGTTGATCGGAAATGGTCCTCCTCTGCCTACTGCTTTAGATATACGGGCGTGAATATATTTATTTGCTTATGTAAATGATTTGTGGAATATAACGTTTGAATCATTTACATCGATTGTCGTCACCCTCAGCTCCCAAAATCGCTGTCGTCTATGAGTTTGAACATACCCCTACACCACATTATACATTTCCAAAAATTAGTGCCTGCATTGTTTCCAAACATCTAGTCTTTGTTATCGTAACTATGACTTAATAGCTGTTTGTTCTAAGTAATTTCATAACGTGAACCTCGTTTGGCCTTATGACCCGATCGTAGTTCAGATCTTTGAAAGGCATCTTGAAACAAAATAAGAGTGAAGATTTAAACATCAAACTTTTATTAAGAGTATAAAAACTCATGTATCTATTTAATTTAGAAGGTTTTTTTTTCTATCTTCGGCGTTTTGTAAAATCTCTAAATATTCATATTTCTAAATGAAAATATAGACACCATAGATAATGTAGGTGGGGAATCCTTAACTGGGCAAGTTGTTGCACAGCATTGTATCAGTTTGGCGCAACTTTCATATAAAAAAATAAGTTTGCTATGTTTTTTATTCGCCCAAATCATATGACACTAGTTGGCTGAATACCTTTAGACTTACTTTCAAATTATACGGGTTATACTTTTCAAAGTAAATTTTTTACCCATT
The DNA here is from genome assembly GCA_002245475.1 of Calephelis virginiensis. NCBI lineage: Eukaryota > Metazoa > Arthropoda > Insecta > Lepidoptera > Riodinidae > Calephelis > Calephelis virginiensis. The sequence goes on along the minus strand of NJDC01000260.1, from coordinate 36,928 downwards.
CGGGTTTGCTATGTATCTATGGAAGTCCTGCCTCTTATTACGTAGTATTTATATACTCTTTGATTCTATCACAAGTGGTCTGTTTGATAATGACGTATTTAACCTTT
>NJDC01000260.1:0-36528 GCA_002245475.1 Calephelis virginiensis | reverse complement strand
CTTATTTAAATTCAACAATATCCTGGGCTATTTATTTAAAATACTTCGCATACTTGCATTTAGTATGTTAATAATCGCGTTTTGGTATGGTAATAAATGCTAAATGGGGGGTCTATTAGCTTAAACAGACTACTGTTGAAAATTAAATATCACCATCACCAAATATAAGATCATATTAATATCGATTTGAAGTTGTTCTTTTATAGTAGTCACATTTTAATTCGACTTCAAACAGTTTAATTATTTGTTTTTTGTATGCAAGCGGAATGGTTGCCTAACAAACTATTGAGGGTAGGACAATAATTACTGTTTTCGAGGGTAGGCCATATTCCAGAGTTAGTCCATATAAATTTGATTTTAATGCAAGTTTAGTTGTCTTAGAATTACCATCTCATTGGTCGATGGATTAACGTATACACCTAATTTCACCGACCAACTGCGACGCTCAGGTTTGATTCCCGTTGGGGACAGGCATTTGTGTGATAGCCGCATTGGGGCGCCACGCCTCTAAAATCGTCGGTTTGCACAGATGTTCCTCTGCCATGGACAATCGTGAGAAACTTATTGCTTATTTGTTATTAAAAAGATATAACTTTGTTTTCAATAAATAAAAAGATACAATCGGTAGCAACGCTACTGCCGATTCAAGCAGCGTGGAGTCGCAACGAGGTCATGTATTTCGACCCTTAAATATCTACATTTCCAAGTGTAGGTGTTCATTATATTTATCATAGTATATATTTCAATATTCTACGCATTAAAATCGTTGACTCATAACTCGAGTGGTCTTTTAAATAGTGGACCATGTAACCTACTCTTTCCTGTTAGGAGCTCCCAGGTTAGGAAGCCAATAGTCTCTTTTACACAGGAAATCCGACTCTACATTAATATTATTACTTATTATGTACACCAGAATAATATAATTTTAGCACTTTTCTTTTATCTATCTAACCTACTATCCTAGTTGACCATAGAAGCGTCTATTAAGATTAAGAAATTCACATTGCAAAAAGAAATAGGACCTCTATATCACCGCATTTTTTGCCTTTTAATTTAAGTCTGTCTTTCTTTTTGGTTTTGTGTCTGTTTTGAACTACTATTATCATTTATTTAATTAAAACTAACGTCAAATATTCAGGCATATAAGTCGACTCTAAGTTCCTTTACCTAAGCAAGAGGGATTTGACTTATTGACGTTCGATTCCCGGGTCGGGCAACAAAAAAATAGAAAATGTCTGTTTTCAATTTTCTATCAAAAATAACGTTGCTCGGGATTGGTTACAAGAAAAGTTTTCTATGCCTTTCATCTATGACCGCCTCGTTGTATAAGGTGTAACTGTACACACCTAACTCTAGCGATTAGGTAGGTTCAATTCCCAATAGGGACAAGAAATTGTGTGACAATCATTGATATGTATTTCTGAGTGTGGATGTTAATTTAATTTATCATATACACATAAGCACATAATTTGCTTACTTTGGAATTATAACAGTTTGTAATTTGTCAATGGACATTTATTTATCTGTTTTAGAAACAACTCAATTTAAAAAGACAAAGCTTAGACTAGTTTATTAAATATTTTAAAGGAAATAAAGTATCAATTTAAAACACGTACAGCAACAAAACATAAACGGCGACAACGATCGAAAGTGAACGTCTTACCCACACATTCTCGTCGTGTAAAGATATGTAATGTTAGCTTGTGTGAGTACTGCGCTTGCGCCGGTCGACCTGAGGAAGTAACTTGTGTCATAGATGTATCTTGTATGGATGTGTCTTATATTCTTAATATGATCATTATATTATATAGACAACCAGTCAGCTAAATTCTCATAGCGTAATTTTGCTTTTCTGAGCCGATTTTGAACAAACTTAGCAAAAAATTGTTGTAGCAATCTATTGCAAAAATTGGTGTAGTATAATTCGCTTTATATGAAGCATATAAACTGTGTGTTTTTCCATAACCCAAAAATTCCAAAAAAATGGGAGTTTTAAATTAAGCCTTTTTAAGGTTTAAAACCTATCTATTCATTAACAAAAAAAAATCTTTTAGAATTTTGTATGTTTAAATTAACTTAAAAGCTAGCAAAAATGGTCCTCAAGACAGGTTAATATTATTTACAGTTTTCCTAACTCTATTAGTCTTTCATGTGACACATGGGGTAAAAAAATATTAATATAACATTCGGTACATAAAACAAATATGTTCAAATTTAATCAGTTGTAACATAGTATAAATATTAAAATAGCTATTTGAAAAGTGGCTGGAATATTTTTTTCGTTAATTTCGTGAACTCATGGCGTTAATAAGAGTAAAATTTAAAAAAAAAACACGAACATCTGAAAAAAAAACCATTTCAGATGTAGCTAAGAACCATTACGACCACGTCAAATTGCAAACGAAAACCCACCAATGCAATTGGTCCACGCGTTCAAAAATTATGATCCTGCAGACAAACACATACATACACACAGACACGTCAAATTTATACACCCCTCTTTGTTCGTCGGGCGCTGAAACTAATATATATATAATATGGGCATAAGTTCTACCTTATCTTATTAATGTTTTAAATGTGAAAGTTTGTATGTTTGTTTGTTACTCCTTCACGCAAAAACTGCTGAACCAATTTTCATTAAATTTGATACTCGTAAAAAGTAACTTGAATTAACAAATAGGATAGTTTTTATCACGAAAAAATGCTTTTTTTTTTAGGATATTGGAAGGCAAACAAGCAGACGGATTTCCTGATGGAAAGCAATTCACGCCGCCTAGAGACAACAAAGGTGGAAATGGTGCGTTGCCAACCTAAGGTCGGGATGTTGGGTCTCGAGTAAAAGTAAATTTACCGGCTACCTTACCTTCCAAACTGTAACACGTCATGACGTTATAGCGGCAGGAATTGGTAAGGCGGTGGTACCAATCCGGGTGAGTCGCTGCGAAACTCTACCATCTAGTCAGATGTCACGGTGTTAGTGACGGCAAGCCTGTGCTCGCCTTTTACGAGCTGCCTGGCAGGAAGGCAGATGGTCTATTCTGCAAAGGAGCACGGGGAACTTGGTTCCTGTAGGAACTTAAACTACACGGGCAATGCCACGGGCACCAGCTAGTTCATTATAAATTTCTTAGCAGTAATCAGATTCCATTTAATACTTGACTCTTCTAGTATACATGTATGAGACACACGGACAATAAAGACAGATAAATCACGAGTACTCCAATTACAGAGAAAATCTTACAGTTCCATCGAAATGTGATTAACCGCTGTGTTATGGAATGTATTTAAATAAATATTAGCATAAATACTATGTTAAATACTAAAATTGCGAAAATAATAAAAAAAGCGAAAGTTTGTGAGTATGTGTAGTGGATGTTTGTTACTCTTTCACGCACGAATGACTGAACGGATTTGTCTGAAATTTGGAACAAGGATAGATTGTGACCTGGATCAACATATAGGCAAACTTTTGATCTCAATCGCACTACGGGTTCCTAAGAAAACGCGGGCGAAGCCGCAGGCAACAGCTGGTATTGGCTAAGTGCCTGTTCTGCGATAGGTTGGCCGTCTATCACACCGTGGCACTTAGTATCTTCGGATAGTCTTGGGTACCCTGGTTGCACCTCTGCCTACAACTTTGAGAAGGAATGAAGATACTTTTTTTATAAATTCTAGCCTGTAACCGAGCTAAATTCACAAATTCAAACGCTATTGAGTTTTTTCCTTTGCCCAAGTTAGGCAGATTGATTTTTTTTATATTATTTGCACAGGCTACCAAGCAGAATTATTATGGTAAGAAATGAATGTCACTTATAGGCACCTAAGATGACATTGGTGCGTTTCAGACTTCTACTTTTTACCTCTACTGTTAACACACGTAGTGGCGAATACTTTCATGACGGCAGCAGTAATTTTGATCAAATATATCTTAAATTTTAATCAATCTGTCTAAACTTTACCATCTAGATGTGTGCTTTTTCGCAGTCTTACCACATAAAAATGTTACAACTGCATTTTATTTTACATAGACCATCTGCTTTCCTACCAGGCAGCTCGTAAAAACGAGCATAAGCCTACCGTCACGAACATGTCATGCCATGTCATCATATGCTGTCATGGACAACTGACTAGGTGGCAGAGTTTTGCAGCAACTCGCCCGGATTGGCCAATGTCATAAAAAAAGTAAAAGACGTCAAGCTGTAAAATTTTATATATTTTGACCCAGTTATACGAGAGGCGATCACCGAGTCACACTTGCTATGTAGATTTATTCTTACAACTTAATAAAATATATTATAATATAATTTAAGATTATTATGTAAATGAAAGTAGTTCTTAAGTCTTAACTATGCAGTTTATCATTATGTATTGCAATAAGTGATTCTTGTGCTGAAGAAGTAATAAAGAGAAATAGCAATGTATAAATAAATAAATATAAAAATTCCTGGACAAATTACACAAGTCAAATCTAAACCCAAAGTAAGGCAATTATATGCTTGTGTTATAGGTGTAAGTCAACGATTCTAATACATAAAAATACTTAAATAGATACCAGAATAAATTCCATGAACACCCAGAACCGGAAATGCAGACATCTAAGGGTTCATCACACAAATGCCTGCCGTGTGGTCGCGGTAAATAGGCGTGTACGCTAGCCACTCGACCAACGAGGCGGTCAAGTGTATGTAAAATAAAAAAAAGTATCTTCACGCCCATATCCCCGAAGAGGTAGGCAGAAGCACAACGACTAGCCGAAGATACTAAGTCCCACAATGTATTAGGCGGCAAGCCTATCGCCAATCGGGCACATATCCTATCCCGAGCAACATTTTTTTATTAGAAAATTGGAAAAACCCAATTTCCTTTTTGTTGCCCGACCCGGAATTTGAACCCGGAACCTGATGCAGTCAAGTACAACAATTGAACCGCTAGACCACAGAGGCGACCGTAAAAAAGTTTGAAAACACGTAAAAAATACACTATTTCCTTAAAAACATATCCAAAATCGTATCAGATTGGAATACTGCTATGGGTTAATTGGATTTAAAGTTACTTCATAGTTGCTGCATGTCCATTTTGATATAATTAAATTCTTTAAAGTCGTACAATTTTTTAAAAAAGGTTTGATTTAATGAAAATAAAATGCAGCATGAGTTTTTCAATATAGCATTTTATAGAAATTTCTTACGAAATGAATTTCAAATATTTTTTCGATAATTAACTATAACCAAAGCATATAATAATTCATTTTCTGTGGGGTTCCTAATATGGTATAAATTCCGCTGAGGTTGTAAAACCCGGGAGGTTAGTAATTAGTACATACATACATAGATATCTTCACGCCAAGTCCCTTACGGAGTAGGCAGACAGTATCGAGTGCCAGACCTCACGATCCTGACAAACCTGTCTTGCTTCCTTCACATTCATTACCCTTTTCATACAAACACGCCCGTTTCGGATACTCTTGACACCACCCTCGGATAGTATCCGATTGATCTAATCGTAGAATGTCAGCCTTGGTCTCCCCGGGTACCTACATCCATCCACATTCGCATTGTATATCTGCTTTGTCAATCTTTCATCTATCATTCTTTCCACATGACCGAACCAGCGGAGCATGCCCTTTCGCATTTTAACACCCACACTTTCTTTAAATCCCACTCTTTCTCAGATATCACTGTTACTTATGCGGTCAGCGAGCGTTACACCACAGATTTTCTTAAGTGCTCTCATTTCGACCGCATTAATCCTAATTTCATGCTCTTTCTGACATACCCAACTCTCGTTCCATACAATAACGTTGGAATAACTACAGAATTATGCAAAGCGAGTCTAGCTTTTTAACTCAAAACCTCGCTTTGGAATAGCTTACCCAACGCTCCATTCACATTACTCCCTGCACTCACGCTCCTATCTACATCCGCGGTGTACCTACCTTCTATCCCTGCTAAAAGCACAACCAGGATATACAATTTCATTCACTTGTTCCAGCACTACATTATCAACCAAAACTCTTACATACGTTCTGGCTACGTCTCTTACTATGATTTTTAAGCAGTGGGTGATTTCAACAATTTTAAAACCACAATTCTAGATACTGGAGATAAAATAATGAAAATTGGTTAATAAAAATGTAGGCTTAACTTTGTCTGGTTTAGGATTACGGAACTCGGAATTCGTCATTCACGTAATTATAAGATCTATCAACTCTGTACCAGACACAACCGGAATGACGAGTATATCACATACGCACTACCCATGTGACTCTCCCTTCCTAATTTGTTATATTCAGACTTTGCTGATACAACTTTACCTCTTAGATTACAAATTGATTGAAAATGAAAATTATTTATTTGCGGAATATGTGTGTTAAAAAGTTGTTACAAAGATATTTAAGAATACAACATATTCTACCACATTGTGGTGTGCAAATATTTATTTAAATAAGTTACATATTTATATTAAAATATACATTTGAATCGCAGCAGTTATTTAAGTAGTTAATGAACATTTTATTTATTTATAAACATAAGTTTCATAATTAATTATAAATAAATTTAAAGGGAGATTAATTTTTAGTCCTGTCTACCGTACACTACCACCGTTTCCAATCCTAGCCAGTCGGGAGAAGAAAGCGTTATATATAAAAATAAACCGTTATTAACCGTGGTCATTGCATCACTCCTGAACGGAGAGACTAATAATGGTCATTATTTTTTGGAGTGTTATTTATAGTCAGTAAGTTTATATAAACAAAAAATTAGTTAGGTTAAGGCCTAAAAAATCAATAATTCCCCGACATAATCTACATTTTATTTAACTAAGAACGATCTCGATCACGTTATCTTTTACACAAAAAACCGCATAGAAGTTGCTCTATCCGTTCAAAACTTATGATACCACAGACAGACACACAAACACACATAGACACGTCAAACTTATAACAATCTCTTTTCCGTCAGGCGTTAAATACAGACACTCAAGACAATTGTAACGATGGCAGATACTGTTTCTATTTTTTTTTATATTAACATGGCCCTACGTTATCAGGCAGATTAATGTAGAGTGTTATAGAGTATATAATGTAGTGTGTAAATAGTAAATCATGAATAAATAATTAAAAGCATATTAAAATATTTGCACACCACAAGTTGGTAGAATATGTAGGAACGCTTAAATAATTTTGTAACATCTTTGTAACACTCATATTCCGCAAATAAATATTTTTTCTTTCTTTCTTTCTTATAATAAAATAGGGAAAAATAAATTTACATGAACTAGGTCTGTTGTGCTGTAAAAATATTAACCAGTTGAATTTATTTTCATTAAAGATTATATGGCAAGTGATATCATGAAATTGAATCGACATACTCTAATGTTTATTCCTTTTTTTATTACATTGGAAGGCAAACAAGCAAACAGATTTTCTGATGGTAGAAATTCACGCCACCTAGAGACACTCGGCCTATTTATACAGGCTCAGCAATTCTATATTAGAAATTTTATATACAAAGATGAATCCCTATTTGTCGTGGCTATGGCATCACGCCTGAACGGAAAGTTCGATTTCAGTCATTCTTTTTGAAGTGAAACTTCTTTAGTCTTCTTGTGATTTAAAAACGGGTGCAACGGAAAACGACAGGTAAGAGACACAAATATATATTCATCTCATTCTTTTGCGGGTGAGAGACACAAATATATATTCCTCTCATTCTTTGTCGATTTACTGAAGTTTAACTTCTATCATGTGTGAATCGCACACGCACCTTTTTTTTGTAGTGTTAGTCAGCAGAAGGTTTATAAGAAAAAAAAATATGTCTTACAAAATGGACATAGTCTGTCAACTCAGCGCAGCATAGCGATATATGTATTTTATTCTACAACATAGACTTTACTACCGACTTCAAACCAAACCAAATCCAAACCATAACACGATATGATGATTCTAATTTCCAAAAGTGGCACCTACCTTTTTAAAAAAAGACCATCTTAATCTGTTCTCCAAGCAATCGTGTGAAAAACATACAAAAACACAGTTTAATTCATCATTTTTGAAGTAGTTTAAAGTTTGATTACTTCGTAAATATTGTAATTTTATGTTCATAATATTCAATACTTCTAAACCGATTTTAAAATCGTTTGGTTTTCAAAGGCAAAGGTAAATTGTAATAAATTTCCTATTCACTGTTTTTAATCTGTATTTCAGTGTAATAAAGATTAATATTTGGAGTAACAAAAAAGCATCTTCAGGCCCATATCCCGGAATGGGTAGGCAGAGGCACAACCAAGGCACCCACGACTAGCCGAAGACACAAAGTCCCACAGTGAGATAGGTAGCAAGCCTATCGCCAACCGGGCACATTTCCAATCCCGAGCAACATTTTTTTATTATTATAAAATTGGAAAAACTCAATTTTCTTTTTGTTGCCCGGGATTCGAACCCGGGACCTCATGCAGTCAAGTCCAACAACTGAACCGCTAGACCACAGAGGCGATTAATTAGATACTTCAAAGATATTTGAAGTACTTTAGTCCATTGTATATTTATAAGGTAAACCTTATAAATAAACAGACTAAAGTACTCCAAATACTTACGAGAGAACAAAATTACTTTATTAAATATAAGAAACTATGTTATATTTGTACTTATAAACGACACTAATACAAAAGAATATTATTAAAATAATAGTATCTTCACGCCCATATCCCCAAGTAAAAGGCAGAGACGCAACAAAGGCACCCACGACTAGCCGAAGACTAGTTAAAATGTGGCCTATCGCCAACCGGGCACATACTCAATCCCGGGCAACGTTATTTCTATTAGAAAATTGAAAATATAAATGTTCTAGTTTTTTAGTTTTTCGACCTGGGGATCGAACCCGGGACCACTAGAAATTAAACTCCCAGACCAAGAAGTACAAACATCTAGTTTTGCCTGCACAAATGCCTGCCCGGAATCGAAGCTGTGCTTCTCGGTTGGCCTGTACCGTTAGGCGTATTCGCTAACCCCTCAAATAACGAGGCTATCAATATACAAAGTGAATAACAGTAACCTTTATTTGTTTATAACCTTTATTTACAATAACAACTTTGTGTAAGCATATTGGTGCAACAAAGCGAATCAGTTGCATTTACCTATAAACTTTCAAAGTATTGCGCAACCAGCACACATTCTAATATTACATCCTACTCGGTTACCCGGAAAGTTCATCTGCCTAGAATCAATTGAAGTTTAACCGACATTGGTGGTGATTTTGCTGTTTACAAACTAAACTTATTTCAGATGCATGCTATCTTTTTCAAATGAAAAAAAATCTACGTAAAAAAATACAAAACTAAAAATTAAAAAATAATAAACCGACATTGGTGGTGATGCTGCTGTTTACAAACTAAACTTATTTCAGATGCATGCTATCTTTTTCAAATAAAAAAAAATCTACGTAAAAAAAATACAAAACTAAAAATTAAAAAATAATAAACCGACATTGGTGGTGATTCTGCTGTTTACAAACTAAACTTATTTCAGATGCATGATATCTTTTTCAAATGAAAAAAAAAATTCTACGTAAAAAAATACAAAACTAGAAATTAAAAAATAATAAACCGACATTGGTGGTGATGCTGCTGTTTACAAACTAAACTTATTTCAGATGCATGCTATCTTTTTCAAATGAAAAAAAAATCTACGTAAAAAAAAATACAAAAGTAAAAATAATAAAGATTTCATATTAATTACATACTACCTATTATATTTGCCATTTACTAATAGGTGTAAAATCAGTGCTAAGCCTAAAACTAATAATTATTATAAGCAAGTATTAAATTGGCTTGGCACCAACTTCAAACCTATTAGTAAATGGCAAATATAAATAATTGGTTATTAATTATTATAAAATGTTTACTGTTTTTGACTTTTTAGTTTTTAATTCGATTTTTAACGTAATTATTTTCATTAATTACTTTTTAGTTTATTGCTGATATGATTTAATTTAATAAAAATAGACATAAGAATATAATATAACAAAAATGCTCATAAAATAGGAACTAGCTATTAGCCCTAATCAAATTTTTTCTAGGACCAATTTGAAACTATTTCCCATCAAACAAAAAAACAATTACGCAAATAGGCTCAAAAACCTCGGCAAAATCATGTACATACATAAAAAAATACCGGCCGTATTAGGTAACTCATCGTTTTTTGAACTCGGTTAATAAAAACCAAAGAGATAAAACATTTTAGACTTGTCAGTTTCTAATTGCGATGTTTTTATCAACGTTTTCCGAGTGATCTGAGATTAAACGTCAGTAGAAAACTGTACAGACTAATCTGACAGTACTAAAAGTGCCTTCTCTCTTTTTATTACTTTCATTGAAAGAAGATAGCGATAACTTAAAATTTGTTTCGTGAGTGGGCAACAAAATTACCGCACTTGAATGATTTAACTTACACTAGCGGCTTTGTTTGTGTTCGACTTAAGCGACCTAATCAACGAACCGTAATTATACCTAGCTATTGGTAGTTACTAGTTTGCCTAAAAGTAACAAAGCGTTGCTCATAGTGACACAAAATGTTTCGAGTCAACAGTCGATAACAAAAACTGTAGATTTTTTACTATTCGTACAAAACATTCATAAGCAAAACGTCTCGTTTCTTGATTATAGGAACTAGGCGATAATTTATAACATTGATCCCAAAAACTGTGATAAGTGTACACTTAAATACATTTTCTTTTTATTTTTTATTTTATTTTATTTAGTTTATAATATATCCATACTAATCCAAACTAAAATTATAATGCGATAGTATGTCCGTCTGTCTCTTGCTCTTTCACGGCTAAACCGCTTCAACGATTTTTACGAAATTTAATACGCATGTAGCTAAACATCCTTTCCTAGAAAAGAAAGAAAGAGAGGGATGAAAGTGGATATGAAAATCGTAATTACTCTACGCTGGCGAAGTCGCGGGCAAACAGATCTACACTAATAAAACTGTAGACGAGTAAATTCTATACAATAAAGATATTTTAAAAGTGCAGGCTACTAAAAATGCCCTTATTAATTCCGCGATTCACACCGAATCTACTGAACCGATTGTAACTACCTAAATCGAATAGACGTGTACTTTAAGAGAGCGGTTAAATGCTACTTTCTATCCCGTTTACTTAAGGATTTCTCGCGGGAGAGGGGCACAATTTAAAATGTTAAATAGTTTCTTAAGGTAAACTGTTGTACTTTTCCATAATACTATTACTAAAACCTGATGATGTTTTATAACTAATGCTCAAATAAAGGGTACTATGGAAAAGTACAAGAGTTTACCTTAAAAAAGTGTATACACAATACGATAGGAATACGTTAGGCTTGCCACCTATCACATTGTGGGACTTATTGTCTTCGGCTAGTCGTTGGTGCCCTGGTTGTGCCTCTGCCTACCACTTCGGGGATATGGGCGTGAAGATGCTTATTTACAATAAAATTCCACAAAGTGCCGACTATAAAAAGTATATATTCTATAATATTCTAGCCTATAATTCATTAACAACAGAATACGTGCTGTTTTCGTTCATTATTTTTTTCATAGTAGGTACTAATGCTGGGGAAAAATCTTACTTTGTCAACCCAGTCAATTCAGGTTTGTCTGCTATTTTTTTATTTAAATGAAGTCAATTTAACTATGAAAATTAATTGGAATTAATTAGAAACAGTAAAACCGGCGCGCGGTTGACTAAAATATAATATTTAAAAAAGTATATATTGTAGTAAGTGCAAGTGTGTGTGTGTGTGTGTGAGTGTGTGTGTGTGTGTGTGTGTGTGTGTGTGTGTGTGTGTGTGTGTGTATACAGGTAATAAATTATTTTAATGAGTTTACCAATTATACTAATACATTAGACTTGTAAAAACTATTAACCAATTTCAAACCAGTATAGGAGGCAGATATTTAAAGCTATTACAGTGACTAAATACATTCGACAAAAATATATTAATTTTGAATTTATCGAAATTGGCAAGATGACAAAAGATTTCACTACATTATGTGTTTCACTTATAGAGTTAACGATAATAGGTCTAACTAAAATAAAAGAAACAGTTTATATAATGAACAGAACTACACGTCTGTATTTGTTGTGGATTAATAAAAAAGTACTACGTAACGGATACGGTAACTATTGCGATATTACCTATTAGATAACCATCTACGTGCGCTTTGTACTGGAAGTTGGAAGTAGTTTTCTTACCGCGGAAAGTGATTAGAAACATCCTACTAACAAGCTCTATGACGTTTATCAGTGAACAAAGAATTCTATTATAATCATAGACATACTATATTAACTTTGCCAGTTGCAATAATTTTAATGCTCGTCATAAACAATTTTTAGTTTACGTTAGAGGGTAGTGTTCGTTTAAAATATGACATGTCAATGGTTACTTTTGAATTACGATTCAATGCAAATTTGGAAATTAAAATCGGATTTCTATCATTTTATGCTCTTGAACACATTACTAGCGAATTGTTAACATTTAGTTAATTTAACAACAATTGACGTATCGTCTTTCTTGAATTTTTAGAACTAAATACTAATAATTCTTTAGTAATGAGTTCAAAAACAAAATGACACAATCCGATTTCAATTTCCGATTTGTACAAAATCGAGATTTAACAATAGACCCGCAGGTTTGGTTAGATTAAATAAAATTGCTTCTTTTTTGTCTCTTCTTTGGTTCTTTAAGTACAATTGAAATTATCCACAGGATTTCACGATAAAGCTAACTTTTTTTTGAATGACTAATTTGTTGCTAACCTCACGGTTTTTACAACTTCACCGGGCTTTGATAAAACTAACGCGTAACCAGCTACCACACGTTTAAAATACTGAGTTTTTCAGAGCGAGAAAGTTTCAATTTCAGGACAAAAGGATAAATTACTTTTAAATAGATTTTAAGCAAAAGGGAAGGTTATCATTTTGTCCGTATGTTTTTTTTGTATGTTTGTTACTCGAACAAATAACAAGGATTGTCATGGATGAACAATCAAATGTATTTCAATTGTCTTTTTTGAAAAAAGCAAGTCATTATTCGGGCCCATATAAATCTGATAAAGATATGAGAATTTGTTTTCGAGATATTTATAAGCATACTTTTTTTTGTACCCAAAGCACGTGGTAATAAAATTAGAGTCAGTTTTTGCAGTTTTACCTCTCTCAAAATATTTCTTAATAAAAATTTGAAATATGCACCTCGAATTTCCCTGTAAGATTTCCTTACATTGGTTGACTGAAAAACTGTAGCAAAATGGCGGGATAAATGTTTAATTAAAATAAACGTGTAAATAATATGTTAAATGATATCAAAATGCGCTACTGTAAGAATTACTACTATTTGTTTATGTATGTATCATCGAACAAGCAAACGGTTTTCTTGTTGGTAAGAGATAACTGTGGCATATAGACACCATAGATGATACAGGTTCGTCACTGTGCTGAAGCCGACATGGAAGGTTACCTGTGCGGTTTTAGGGTACCCAAAAACTGAAACATGACATAGTCATTATGGCAGCAGCAATAAATAGGGCGGCGGATTCCTAACCCTACATGTTTCTGCCCAGCAATCTACCAGCAGTGGTCTTGTTTTAAGTAATATTTAATGGGAAAAACTACAAAATTACAAAAACTGCTATAATTTTATTCAACCAAAAAAGGAAAGACTTTTTCGTAGAGTGATTATTATTTTACTTATTTTTTATTTGAGTGCTAAGGATCCTTTCTTCGCTAGTACGAGTTACACTTGGGCAGTTCGAAACATTGTTAAGCTAACAATTCTCTCGCAACCATTGCAAAACATCATCTGATGCCAAAGAATAATTAGCACAATTGCAAATTAATGATTATTAGTCAAGCAGCAACTTCGTGATGGTTTCGGAATCATTTACAATCGATTTGTCGTAAAATTGATACTCAGAAAGGAGAATTTGCGTAAGATACCTAAGTAGTTTGGTATTTGCACAAAACAGACTCTTTATCTTCATAAAATGCGCAAGTCTAGAAGTATTATTATAGTGCAAGCTAACTTGCTGTAGAGACTTTTTTCTTTTATATGAAGATATATATATTTAAATTTATTATTTTATTAAATTAATTAAATATATGTATATATATATATTACGAATAAATTCATTTTTTCGTGGTCATCGCATAAGAAAGAAAATCGCAGTGAAAATGGGAAAAAACAATACTTTGCTCTTCCATGCAAACTGGTTGTAGCTATTAATGTCTAGCTATATGAAGTTAGCCGGGTCAGCTAGTATATTTATACAAAGCTAATATCCGTCCGGACGCAAAAGCTTCTTCTTTTGTGGTTAAGAATTTTGAATTATGGCTAAACGTACAAAAGTTAATTAAATTAAAAAGGCGAACACAGGCTTACCGTCACTAAGACCGTGGCATCTAACTGTGTGGTAAAGTTTCGAAGGCGACTCATCTGAATTGTTACACCGCCTTAACTATTCCTGCCGTCATAACGACAGCGCTTCTTCCGGTTCGTAGGACAAGGTAATCAGTAAACTTTTGCTCGTAGCCTAACATCCCAATGTCAGGTTAGTAACGCACCATTTCCACCTACGGCGTCCCTAGGCGGTGTGAATTTCTTACCATCAGGAAATCCGTCAGCTTGTTTGCCTTCCAATGTCATAAAAAAAACTTAGTTGCCAACTGTTGTCTTATTCGTAGGTATAAATATTTCAAAAAAAATGTCTATTTTTGTAACATAACATGACGTCTTAAGTTGCTCAAAAACAAAACCAGGAGACTTAACTTTATTTCAAAAAGTGTTATATCAGATTCGATCAAGGAGCACCGACATTTTCATTAAGAAAGTATGGTTTATTGCGGAGCCTTGAGCAATTACAGATAAGCATAAAAAGTTTCAATGTCCAACATTTTAAATAATTACTTATTATTTAAAGTACTCATTAGTAGTAGTACAAGAGGCTATTATGGTATGAATACGTGGTCTTTAATAAATTATTACATAGAATTATTGAATGATGTAAGAGAACCTTAATAATGCTGGGCACACACCATGCAAATGAAAACGAACCAAACTATGTTTCTGGTTACAGTTATGTAAAGCAAAAAAAAAACATATGATAAAAAGTCATTTCTTTACTTGGCGACTCCCCCCGATCATAGAAGACCTCGCCACGTGTTATCGGATCCCCCGGACCCAATAACCGCGGCAAACGCTATTCTCCCAACTCCAAACCGGAACACGACAAACTCACATCACCTTAACACAACACTGCACCGTCGCCGCCGGTCTCGGCGACGAAGACCTCTCTTGCGCCCGGCGCCTAACGCCGAGCGACGAGCCACAAATACTCCTCCACCAAGTCCACCCAGTAACCAGAACGCAGCACCAAGTCGAGGTACGGTCTCCCGGGAGACAGCCCTTGGTGCTGGCGTTGTAGGTAACAGCCCAATCCATCTAAATAATGATGTCTCGGGCTGAGCACTCTGCTCGGCCCACAAAGTTCGGTGAAGTTGTAAAAATCGTAAGATTAGCAAGAAATTAGTCATTCAAAAAAAAAAAACTTGGCGTTTGTAATAGTTGATTGTAAAATATTTATCTATTTGCAGATAAATTGACTGGTGGAGTATTGCAGTTTTAATTTTATTATCCGACAATACTACTTGCCATTTAGATTAAATATCAGTATATTCAGTCAGACATTTTTTTTTTATTTGAGAGGTCACCGAACACACACTCTGATCTCCTGATGATAATATATTCGTGTCCTATAAATACTATAAATTTTGCAGATTCGTCGCAGTTCTATGTTTAAGCTTTGAAGATTTGGTCCGAGCTCCTTTGTAGAATAGCCCAGCTGCCTTCCTGCCAGGCAGCTCGTAAAAGGCGAGTATAGGCTTATCGTCACTAACACCGTGACATCTGACTAGGTGGTAGAGTTTCGCAGCGACTCACTCTGATTGGTACCACCGCCTTACCTATTCCTGCTGCCATAAGTCATGACGTGTTCCGATTCGAAGGGCAAGGTAGCCGGTAAACTTACTTTTGTTCGAGGTC
Source organism: Calephelis virginiensis (assembly GCA_002245475.1). Taxonomy (NCBI): domain Eukaryota; kingdom Metazoa; phylum Arthropoda; class Insecta; order Lepidoptera; family Riodinidae; genus Calephelis; species Calephelis virginiensis. The sequence continues at coordinate 20,448 of NJDC01000260.1, read as the reverse complement.
TAACATCCCGGCCTCAGGTTGGCAACGCACCATTACCACCTTTGGTGTCTCTAGGCGGCTTGAATTTCTTACCATCGGGAAATCCGTCTGCTTGTTTGCTTTCCAATATCGAAAAAAAAACTATGTAAGTTTACATGGATCAACAAACTAATTTTGACTTTGGTGTAGCGAAGCAAGCCAATTGCACTTTTTCCTTTACTAGGTCTGTACTCAGCATAAGAGATCTTACGCTAACGATTGCGTTGGTTGAAATATGCATATCGCCTGAATATAACCAATAAATGTGATTAAGGAAATGAGTTATCTTAAACGTAACCACAGATAACTAGTTATTTATTCCCTACTTGATAATCACCAGGTATCTAAGGTTTTTGCACATGACTCGTGTATTGTACAAAAAACTGGTATTTGGATTACCAGCATCGTTTTATATTAGAGTTTATATTGTGACAACGTAAAAGATTTAATTTTTATAAGTTGTAATAATGTATAGCAAGAAAAACATGTCACCAAAAACATATAACCAAAACGGCTGATTATATGTTGCTAAACTAAGACTGCGATATAATACAGTCGAATAAAGCCTCTTTAAAAAAAAGTACAGTAAAAGTACCCTTCAGACTGGAATAGACCGAAACGAGCTGAGACATTATACTGGCAGAAGAAGTAAGATGAAAACACATTGTCACGATGTTATTGACGAACCCAATTTCGCCTCTTACGACCTGCTCTAAGACAAGCATTTGGTCTAAATTCTTTGAAAGAGGTCTATCTGGTCTTTAAACACTTGGTTTATTAAAAATTCTTATAAAATAAAGGTATTTTACAGTACAATATTAAAATACGACTAGTCGCTAAATAATAACAATAACGCCAGAAACACCTACAGGTCTAAAATTATAAAGCTCAATTTCACTTATTTATCTAACTACTAAATAAGTAAATTATATACAGATGTCAACGATACTGATATATAATATACTAGTATTGCAAAAAAAAACACTTAGTCCCGGAAATACTGTATAAATAAACAATTAAGCGCAATAAAACTTTAAAAACTGTCACCGACTATTTCATTACGTACCACCTCGCGACTTGATCATTCTTTTTTCAAAAGATAGCAAATGATTTCGCAATGGTTCCACATAAATTTCATTACCATCTTACTAGTAGTTTCTGAGTATCTTATATAAAAAAATCTTACTAGTAGTTTCTGAGTATCTTATATAAAAAAATCTTACTAGTAGTTTTTGAGTATCTTATATAAAAGAAAGTCGTGTTAGTTACATCAATTATAACTCAAGAACAGCTAAACTGATTTGGGTGAAAATTTAAAGGGAAATAGCTTAGAACCAGGAGTCGGACATAGAATACTTTTTAACCCATTAAACTGTGAGGAGACTAGGAAAACCAACATTTTAATTTTTCCCATACAAACTGAACGGGTGGATGTAGCTCGCCGGAACTAGTTGTATATACTTTAATATGTATAAATGTTTATGGCGTCACTTTGAAAGCATGACCTATCTTTCTAAAACATAACCATCAAAATCGGTTAGCTATTGACCGAGTAATCGCGTAATAAATATACAGTCAAATTGAGAACCTCCTCCTTTTTTAGGGTCGATAAAAAATGACTTAAACTTTAACAAGTTCTTAAACCCCTTGAAAAATCTAAGATGCAGCAAAAAACTCCACTTCCCCGAATAAACAGAGGAGGTCGTTGTCTTTTTGACTTGACATAATATTGCCTTCAGTAACCTCATGTTCAATCACTCAGCACCGAGTTCATTAGTCTGGCAAATAAACAAGCGACAAATCATACACATACATTCATATTTTCAAGCCAAATCCCTTGCAAGGTAGTCAGAGGGTATGCGGTGGCAAGTGTTATCCTTACACACCTACGTTACTGCCTTTACATTAATGACTCTTTTCATAAAATCCCGGCGGTTTCGAAGATTCTCTGAAAAAGTGATCGAAGACATCACTTCTTCATAGTGTATTACTATCCATTTGGTCCTGAAATATGAAGCTAATTCTCCCCGTTTACCTATATCCATCCAAAAATATGGATTTTACAAAACTGTTTGGCAGTCTTTCATCTGCCGTCCTTTCCACATGGCCGAACTCACAGATGTTTTCTTTTAATCAAAATTCCAAATTCGATCGGCGAGCGTTACACCATAGATTTTAGATCCTACACTGTTCCATTAAGTAACGTTGGAATAAGCAAAGAAACATGCAGAACGAGTAAAGTGGAATGATTCAAAACCGAACTTTGAAATACTCGTAATAACATCTATATATATAAAAATCAATTGTTGTTCGTTAGTCTTGCTAAAACTCGAGAACAGCTGGATCGATTTAGCTAATTTTGGTTTCGAATTATTTATGGAAGTCCAGGGAAGGTTTAAAAGGTGAGAAACTAGGAAAACCAACATTTTAAGTTTTCCTATACAAACTGAATGGGTGGAACAAAGTTCGCCGGGACAGCTAGTGAATAATATAAACAATAATTATTATTACCATTACTCTTAATTTATTGTTTAACTCGAATTATGCTTATCTTATGTTCAAAAAAAAATGGCGTAAGTTACAAAAATGCATCTCAACCCGAACATTTTTTGGGAAACTCGTTTATTTTTTGCTTTATCTCTTTAAACATTGCTGCACGGAAGCAAATCTCTGCCGTTTTTTTTAGATTTTAAAAATCGGATGATGACCATCACGTTTGATGAGATATGATATTAATCTAGGTGCAGAATGTGATATTTGTACTTACTGCGTCAATAAAAACATTCGCTTCTGCGTAACAAATAGTCGTATAACTTACCTAAAACAAAAAAAAAACAATTAATAAAACATTCCTATAATAAATAGCGATATATATCACCTTAACAAAAAAATAATACATGAATTTTAGTAAACTATTGCTTAAATCTATTTACATAAAATAAATTCGTGTTAGTTACATTATTTAGAACTCAAGAACGGCTGAGCCGATTTGGCTGAATATTCATGGGAAGACGATTTGAACAAGGAGACAAATATAGAATACTATTAATCCCGTTCGATTGCGAGGAAACTAGGAAAAACAACGTTTTAATATTTCCCATACAAACTGAAAGAATGGAACGAATTTTGCTGGAACAATTATTAAATGCATGAACGCCGAAATGAGTTTAAAAAGCACCCAGACCCAAAAATACAGATGTCTACGTATATCACACAAACACTTTACAATAACATTCTACTTTAATGGAGTATTTGCCTAGCAATAATGGCATTTCTACTATAACTCTTTGATCAAAGTCGGAATGACGTGTGTCTCAAATCCTAGTAAAAAAAATTACCAGCAGAATTCATAAACATGATTACTTTATTTGCTACCTAAACAGACTTTCATGTGTCTGAACTATTAGTATTCCTAATAATTTTGTATACCTACTTCTTACTTTTTAATTATCAAATGTTCAGTAGAAGGTATGTTCAGTAGTTATCGCGTGAAAAGTGAACAGACCGACAAACAGACGGAGCAATAAAAATATTAATGACCATCTACTTATAATGAAACAGAAATAAAAGTAAATCTGTACATGATTACTATGTGTTCTATTAGGTTAACAAAATGTTATTAACATTTTTCTCGGTTTGGCCGCTCACTTTACAGCAAAATCTACAAAATATATTTTTACCACACGTTGTTTAGTAGTAGCTTATAGACCAGGGGGCTGATTATGTATCTCAGTGGCCAACTCAAAATGGAAAAAGTGTACGTCAAATAGCTGTCAAATGACGTGTTTTATATTTGCTATCGCCAGTGACCAACAGAAACACAATAGAGATAGCAAACACAAATGACGTCATTTGACAGCTATTTGATGTGCAATTTTTTATTTTGAGTTGGCCACTGAGACAAATAACTGAGGCTGACCTCCAGGTCACTTTTTATGATTCCTTCTACTGTGAAAAAATCTTTCGTTCCTACAACCAATCAAGAAAACTTATTGTCTGTACGAAGTCACGGGCAACGGCTAGTGTATAATAAATTTCTGCTAGTTATTATGTCTTTTTTATTTATTGCTTCCAACAATCCCACTTCAAAATACTTTAAGAGGGTCAGATATTTCGTTTGCTTACTGTACAAAACGATACAGAAATAAATAAAGATTACCAAACAAAAAGCTTAACCTTGCATTAATATGAATTAATTTAATGTATTATTTCTCTAATTTTATTAAACAAGTCTTCCATAAATTTGCCATCACAAAGGCTTATATTTAACAGATTTTAAGTTAAATTTATATGAAAACATACAAAACATCCTTTACCGCTTGCAAAAGATAAAAAAATGGTTTATGGTAATTTGAGAGTGGACTGCTCAATCTTGTTTGTCCAAAGGTGAATCTTTTGTGTCAATTCGCATAAAGTCCATTTAACATGCTCGCGGACTTCATTTTTATTCCATAACCATAATATTTAAGACTACCATGAACATTTTTGTTATATGGACTTGGCTTTTTATTAAAAACCCGTTTGTATCTTACGCTCTTTTTTATCTCTTATATGTTTTGTAATGTTATATGAAAGAGATAGCTTTAGCGTGATATGTGCTAATTCGAAAGATCATATTTTTGCCACGATTTTCATTTATTGTTGGATAGATATTGACTGCGTATCTAAGTTACTTAGCTTTTCCGTGGGATACAGTTTAGACATCGAAATAACTGGAAGCCTATTTTCCTTTCCGGACTTGAAAGAGAGACAACACATTTTCGCATTTTTAATATTAGTATGGATTAGTAAGAAAATTGTATTTTTCCAATTTTCTAATATAAAAAAAATTTTGGTCGGGATTGGAAATGCGCCCGGTTGGCGATTGTGGGACTTAGTGTCTTCGGCTAGTCGTGGGTGCCTTGATTGTACCTCTGCCTACCTCTTCGGGGATATGGGCGTGAAGATACTTTTTTTAGTATGGATTTGGAAACTAAAAGCAGTCAAATTTTCTAACGACGCTTAGTGTGCGTTGCCAACCTGCGACTTAGATTTTACACTTAGGAAAGGTTATCGGCAATTCAGCAATCTTACCCTCTAAATGAAACACACAAGTCTGTGGTCTAGCGGTTCAAGTGTTGAACTTGACTACATAAGGTTTGATTCCCGGGTCAGGCAACAAAAAGAAAATGTGGAATTTCCAATTTTTTGTGCGCGGTTGGCGATAGACTTGCCACCTATCACATTGTGGGATTTAGGTAGTATCTTCGACTAGTCGTGGGTTATGCCTCTGCCAACCCCTCCGGGGATATGGGCGTACGGATAACGGATGGCTTTCGGACGTCCGAACGTTCAAGGTGACGTCCGCGGTTTACGTCCGATAGTTTTCAAGGCTGTCAAAAGTACACTGTTTTATTATCTAGATACCCTGTTAGTCGAGCCGTCAGCCGCGTCCGTTAAATAAAGTTAACAACATTATATTGATAGATATTTCAATTACATTTTGTATTAGTATCAAATGCTTCCGGGATTCTTTGTTATGTATTATATTCAAAAAACAACTTCAGTTACATAATAACGTGTACTCTACTATTTATTGTCAATTACGAGCAAATATAAACCGCTTTTTCAGTGGGAAAGGGTACAAAATCAATTACACGTTCAACTGGTCTTGTAACGTAATAAGAACTATAAAAAGATCGTAGTGATCAAATAGAGTTTTCATGTCTTATACATTATGTATGAAGTTTGTTAAGGCGACGTTATCCTAGGCCAAAACTGTGTGATAAGAGATACAAAAAATACGCTATTCAAAATAATGTGACTGTAATAACAGCAAAAAACAACTTTAGATTACCTTATATCTAAAACAGATAAACATCGATGTAACTTATTAAATATTATCTTATAAGTCAAAATCAAATTTAAAACTACAGAAATAAAACGATAATCGTCAAATTTCGATTCATCCAGTAAAAAGTTCTGAGTTTACATAAAATACAGACAAATTGAGACCTCTTTTTTGGAGTCGATAAAACACCAATCGCAAATTAACATGAAAATTCAGACATATTATTTAAAATTTTTAAGGTGTCCAGTTTTTCAAATGAAAATAAGTTGATTTTATAAAATTAATGATTTTATTTAAATTAATTACATGCAATCGTTGTAAATTTAGTCTAGATAATGTTTTTATTTAATAGGTTACTAACGATAATTGTGTGTAGTTAATACAATTATCGTTAATAACCTATTTTTTACCTGCTGTCATGTACAAAAAAATGGTAATTTTGCATCGTACCCCGCCTTAACATCTTTGTGTAGGAACTATAATTATCTACCTTCTATTTAATTAATAGCCATTCTGATAATTTAATCATATGTCTGTATATCTATTACACTTACTTTTTTCATCATCATTTCAGTATTTTTCGTTCACGCATGCGGTACCTAATCAAATTAGAGTTGTTTCTTTTACATTAGTTTCAATAATAAAAATGGGGAATCTGGTTACTTGCGACTATGACTAGTGTGTCAGAAACAATCTTAGGCTTCGTGTTGAAATATACCGATTGATATGCAACTGTCCGGGTAAGGATCCACCGTCTTTCCTGTTCCTGCCGCCATAATGACATCATATTCCGATCCGGAGAGTCAGGTAATAATAGACTTGCACAATTGGCGTATCATCGCGGCCCCAAGATAGGATAGCGACACACCTATAACATCACGGTTGTCTCTTTCCATTATAAAAGCCGTATCCTTGTTTGCTATCTTACCACATAAAAAATATACCTACGGACTACCCTAGCCACCAGCCCGAACGCGACAATGGCGAGTACTGAAAGCAAAAATAGGTAACGCTATGGCTGCAATCCAGGCGACCTCCAGAAGAAGCACTCTATCACCGTTACAAAATATACTAAGGTTTAATACCTAGTTCAGAAATAAAACTATTTGAACTCCTGTCAAACTCCTGTTTTCGACAAAGTTTTTCACGTCCTGTCGGGTCCTCCGGATCAAATAACCGCGGCTAACGCAAGCCTCCCTCCCAATTCAAATAACATTAAATCACAGGACTGCACTAGGACACTACACTACACCTTCGCCACCGATCTCGGCGACGAAGATCTCTCTTGCGCCCGGGAAACCAAAACGCAGCACCAAGTCGAGGTGCGGTCTCCTGGGAGACAGCCCTTGTTGCTGGCGTGCGTTGTAGGGAATAGTCCAAATTAATAATGATGTCTCGGGCTGAGCAGTATTCTCAGCCCGGTGAAGTTGTAGAGACCGCGAGGTTGGCAACACATTAGTCATTCTAAAAAAGACAATTTTTTTGGATATTACTTCCAAAAGATAACCAGACTAACATTACTTAAAAGATTCCATGCTGAAAGAGAAAAAATAATAAAACTTATATTTATTAATGTAGCAACATCGGCATTCACAAAAAAAAGTTCAGGATAAATTGTTTAAACTTTAAAAAGCAATTAAATTATAATGATAAGTCACGGTAAGAAACGGAAATGCCAAAGAGTTTTGACTCATCCAACTTTACATTCATTAATTTGGCAATAAAACTAAATGTCAGTCTGTTTGGTTAAGCAATGGTGTCTTTGCTTTTAATTATGATAAGCCTTGTATTGCTACATCATGATAGTGATAGTTTTTTTTAAAGAAGAGGAGGCAAACGAGCAAGTGGGTCACCTGATGGAAAGTGATCACCTCCGCCCACGGACATCCGCAACACCAGGAGTATCACAGATGGGTTGCCGACCTTTAAGGAATGATAACGCTCTTTTCTTGAAGGTTCCTAAGTCATGATCGTTTGGGAATACCGCCCTCGGTAACTGATTCCACAAAGGTGTTATGCGGGGTAAAAAAATGTCTTAGGAAAAGTTTTTCAGACTAGTGATAAAGCAATACCATTTTCCAGAGTCATTATAATTTGAAGCGGGCCAAGACTACAGTCGTTTCCTGCCTTAACTATGAATATGTTTTTTTTTTATTTTTCTTCACAATTTCCTTTTCCTCATAATTAACACAGCAAAAGTCTTTTTTTATGTAATCGGTCCATCTGTTCACTTTCGCCGAGGAAAATGGGATCTGTTGGACTAGCTGCCTCGGAGAAATTCATTCCACCCGTTCAGTTTGTATGGGAAAAACTAAAAAGGTTGTTTCTCCTAGTTTCCTCACAGTTTTTCGTTTTATTCTTATCTTTTGAATCTTACCTGGACTTCCTCAAATAATTAAAAACCAAAATTAATAAAACCAGTTCAGTCGTTTTCGAGTTTTAGAGAGACTGACGAACAGCAATTGATTTTTATAAAATTAAATGCTACTTCTATTCGGGATCCCAAATGAATATAAGAAATATAACACAACTGCTTCCCTACAAAGCAGTTCGTAATAGACCTGCGTCGGTTTGTTATCACTAACACCGAGGTAAACAAATGCATAATTTATTCACAGTAAAACTTCAGAAACCGACTTCGATTTCACTAATTAAATCTCGGGTAGTTTGTCTAAAAGTGACAAAGCGTCAATAACAAAATGTTTTGAGTTGACAATCAAGTAACAAACGACTGTAGTTAGACTTTCTACTATTCGTACATAAAACTACCAATAGTGAGCAAAACAACTCGTTTCTTGAATATAGGAACCGGACATAAGTCATCTACGTATGCGAAAAGTATTTGCCTTGATTTTTAATGGAACATTAACAGATCCAGGTTTAGTGGTGCTGGGGCCACCTCGAGAGTACACTCTTTCAAACAAAACAAAAGAATTTTATATTCAGTTCAGAAATCAATGAATGAATGAAATCGATTAAAAAAACATAAAAAATATAGAAGTCGAACATGTAACCTCCTTTATTTAATCGGTTAAAACTCAATTACCTTCTTGAGTTCGCATTTATTTCTGCTACCAGTTATCGCTATTGGTACTACGGCCTTGTCCATTTCTGTGAATACTGCTGTGACTACCTACAACAATTGTCACTACTGTCATATTCCACTTGATAGTAATATATAGTAAATATACTAACTCATACAAGAGTCTTTATATTATAGAATTAAGTTTTCAATGATGTGCCTATGTTATATCCTTTTTCTTTTAAAAGTTCGATCTAGGTCAGTACGTTTTTTCTTTCAATCCTTTCTAAATTTTTCTCCGTGTTGGTCCGGGCCCATTTGCAGAATAGACCATCTGCCTTCCTGCCAGGCAGTTCGTAAAAGGCAAGCATAAGCTTACCGTCACTATCACCGTGACATCCTACAAGGTGTACCACCGCCTTACCTATTCCTGCCGCCATAACGTTAGAGTTTGTCGTTGACGTGTTCTGGCTGGGAGGATAATGTAGTACTTTTGCTCGAGGTCTAACATCCCGGCCTCAGGTTGGCAACACACCATTACCAGCTTTGGCGGCGTAAATTTCTTATCATTAGGAAATCCGCCTGCTTCTTTATCATATTTTTTGGCTATTAGTTTCTGACAATTAAAACAAACAGTGAATAAATATTATAACTTGTTATAGTTAGAAAAGTATTGTTTACTTCCGAAATCCTGCTAATTATAAAATGTCAAACTCCCAGAAGACTATAACTTAAAACAACTATGAATTAAAAACCCATAAATATAATTTAGTTTTGTATTAAATGTACGTGGAAGTTAATAAAACATGTTTAACCTTGGTTTAACATCTCATTAACTTTAATATATTGCCAAACTTACGTGAACTTTAGTTGATAAATACTGTTATCGTGTTTAACAAATTAGGCCACCCATTAATGGGTTTAATTCCTTATTCGTCACGATGTTAACGAATTAAATACGGTAAATCTTTCATAATTTAAACACAGTAAAACATCAATAAATAACTTAAATATTGGAAAACCTTCACAAAACTGACTTCAATTTCATATCTACTATTTAAATTATGCGCTTCGGCTTTAAACTTTTTACTCTTCTTAAATTGGCTGACCTAATCTAAATTTAAGCGAAATGATTAATTATGTAATAACAACTCTATTTAGATATCTTTAATTTACATTCGGATTTTCGAAGCTTGACGAATAAATCCGAAGCGCATAATTTAAATAGTACTACTATACGTATTGTTAAGTATAACTCAGTAAAAAGTTATACATGATCTAATATAAAAAAAAGTTTTTCTTTAAATGATTAAAAATACAAAGCATTTTTAAAAACGACTTGGTTTAATACTATCTCGTGATTAGATAAAACTTTTCGCTGTCTGTTTCTATGTATGATCTTTAATTGATATCGTTATTAGCTTTATATGTATCATAGCGTAAAAGTAGGTCCATCCATGCGAAGCTGGTACGGGCTGCCAGTTTTAAATATATTTTCAGATCATTGTCCAATTAGGATTTTCATTTCGAAAATTAAACTTGTAATGTTCCAACGAAATTCAAACCCAATATCTAGTTAAGTAACCTACATAGAACTAAAAAAAACCCTACGATTTTTCGTCGTTTGAAACAGTCCAGTATTTTTTTCAGTAGGACCTACGTTCTTAGATCTGAAATAGGCGACGGAACTTCTTAACGTTTTTGAGTGTAATTTAGAGAAAAAGAGAGACCGGGAAACATGCATAATATGCATATATAGTTGAAATACCTTCTTCAATTTACATAATTAAATTAAATACAATGGTAACATTTAAATGTTCAATAGCTCTTTTTTAATAACTCATTTGAAATACCGACTCTTTATCAGCTAGGAAATTAAACGTACTCAAAATATCTATTGATGGTTTTCTAACGTTGCAAACTTCACTTTAATAATTCTAGTATTTATTTAAGAAAACTTAGTTTCTATACTTCTTATCGTCGGTGCTTGGTGGAATTCCATTCTTGATACAATTTATTTACTTTCCACATATTTTATTATTTCTTATTTTTATGGTTTAGCCAACCAGTTTCGCTATACAAGCATCATCAGGGCTATATAACAAAATATTAAAAAAAAATTATAAAAATAAGAAATAATAAAATATATTGTGGAAAGTACAAGTGTTTCTAAATAAATTGTATTAAGAAAACTCGTTAAACTTTTATTGCAAAAATCAGAAATATACATTTCGAGTGATCGCTCATTAGACCTTTTGAGTGGAAAAATCTTTAACCAAATGTCACTAAACCTCATAGAAAATCACTAAAAATTGCCCCTCGTAATTAATGAATGCCCCAATTGGTAATAATTAATTAATAATTATTATTAGCAGTTGAAATATTACTTTAAGATGTCACTAATTGTGACCCCGAACACTTAAATATCAACAAAGACGTAATCGTAACTATTTAAAAAATTAAAAGATATATCTTAATCTTTTAAAGTTGTTTCAGCATATTTATTCGTGTCAATTTTTGCCATTGCCATGTTCCGGTTGAGACTCAATACCCTAATCTTATATATAAAAACTCGTGTCACAATGCACTCCTCCGAAACGGCTTGACCGATTCTCATGAAATTTTGTGAGCATATTGAGTAGGTCTGAGAATCGGCCAACACCTATTTTTATACCCCTAAGTAATAAGTGACTCATCTCATTTTTTTTAATCATATTAAAAATATAGCAGAACAACGTCTGCCGGGTCAGCAAGTAAACTATAAGCTGTAGAAGAAAAGAATTAACAATACCATTCCCAACTACAGGTTAGCAACGAAAACCAACCTTAGTATCTATAGGCACCGTGTATTTCTAATCACCGGAAAATACGTCTATTTGCATTCCAATAATATAAAAAGGCATTTGTTTTTAACAATTTGTCGTGAGAACCTCATCAGTATGCGTACCACGTTTAAGCAAGGTGTTAAAATCAGTGGTAGACAAATTATACATACGGTACATGGCTCCGTTAAACAAAGAACACAGAAAATCTATGCTGTTAGCACGTCAATGTACTTTGATACATCGACTTCGTCGTACTTTAGTCCGAGTTATGGCTACATGATACTATTTGAAAGGCACATAAGCGAATGGTAAGAATTATAAGCAGTCTAAACCAAAGACGTTGACGGTGTGTTGTTAACATAAGGCTAAGATAGAAAGCCTCTTACGCATAACTCAACCTCCAATTGGAACGCAAAAAGAGCGAAATCGAATACTTACCATACAAATCATATGGTCACTAGTAAGTGCAGACCCACTACTTTGGGCATAATATACAATCTACATAAATAAAAATAAATCCCCATTTCGCACGGTTATCGTTTCACGTCAGAATTTTTTTTTGTTGTGTTAGACATTGTCAGGAGAAGGTTCCTATAAAAAGAAAAACCGGGAAAAAGACAAGGAAAATAGAAAAAAAATGTTTTCCAAACAAACTGTTAGTAGCTGTTAATGTTAAGCAATACGAAGTTCTCCGGGTCAGCTAGTATTTTATACAATACTTACTACTATTATATCATCACTACATAGTATAAAACAAAGTCGCTTCCTCTGTCCCTATGTCCCTTTGTATGCTTAGATCTTTAAAACTACGCAACGGATTTTGATGCGGCTTTTTTTGATAGATAAAGTGATTAAAGAGGAAGATTTATATGTATATTTTATACCCGTGCAAAGCCGGGGTGGGCCGCTAGTTGTATAATATATATTAGGCTTAACATCGCGGCTATAAGTCGCACCTATACATTTATGGTGTTTATAGGCCAATGTTGGTTCTTACTGTTTTTTATTAAAAAAACATCTAGGATTAGCACCAACCAATAGTGACTATAGGTATCCAAAATTAAATGCTAGGTAGATATGAAAGCAAACATATTTCCAGCACTTTAACCCATTGCGAAATAAGGTCAACCACTTAAAGGTTAAATTATGTAAGGCTAACATCGGTCCTGGTCAATTTATATAAGCTTTCAGAAGATCTTCTATAATGGCAGACAAAGTTGCACTAGCAGTTAAGCAAACACAGTAGTTTATTTTGGTTTGGTAGGCCATACCCACATGTGCAATTTTTGTCGGTAACATCTCATATTTGAATAAAATAAGGTCAATTCAAAGGTTAAGTTATGCAAGGCAAATATTAATCCTGGTCAATTTATGTAAGCTATCAGAAACTTTTGTAATGACAGAACAACTATTATTGATTAAACATCAGTTTATTTCGGTTTTATATACTGTGTTTAGTGCCACTTTTGTAATACAATTACGCATTTGAAAAAAATAAGGTCAAATATTAAAAGGTTAAATTATATTACATAAGGCTAACATTACTCCTGATCAATACAAATAACCTATCAGAACCTCTTTTAAAGTAACAGACTTACGGTTGCGCTATTTGACGCAGTTTATTTTGTTTCTGTAGTATGTGGGCATACGTGCGACTTTTGTCTGTTACGTATTTGATTCAAATAGACATGAATGTTTAAGTTATGTAATGATAGCTTTAGTACTGGAGACTGAAAGGAGAACAATCGCTTCATGATTATGACTGTGACGTCACACCAATCACCATACTATCTAATCAATAACTGCTCGTGAAATAGGTTACATGAGCCTCTATTATCTCAACAACAGTTTAGCATTTCACCATATTTTTTTATAATATTGGAAGGCCAACAAGCAGACGGATTTCCTGATGGTAAGAAATTCACGCCGCATAGAGACACCAAAGATGGAAATGATGCGTTGCCAACCTGAGATCGGAATGTTAGGCCTCTAGAAAAAATCAAATTTAGTGACGTTATGGCAGCAGGAGTAATCGTTTCAGGAAAAGCAATCATTTTATAATGAATTATTTTAAAAATTGGTTAACATAATTTATTTGATGATATGTATTAAGTAAAGTTTACAAAATCTTTTTACTTACACAGAAAAAAGTTGTACAGAAATTTGGCAAAAAATATTTTTAATTTTATGGCCTCTGTTATTTAGCGGTTCAATAGTTGCACTTGACTGCATAAGGTCCCGGGTTCGATTCCGGGTCGGGCAACAAAAAATAATTGGATTTTTCCAATTTTCTAACAAAAAAAACTTTGCTCGGGATTGGATGTGTGCGCGGTTGGCGCGATAAGCTTACCACCTATCATATTGTGAGACTTAATGTGTATTTGGCTAGTCGTGGGTGCCTTGGTTGTGCCTCTGCCTACTTCTTCGAGGATATGGGTGTGGGTATACTTACTTACTTAGGTTTAATTTTTTTTGAGTTGTGTGAAAAGTATTTTACGTTCTTTGCACGCTTAGTTCTTTCATAATGATATTTCAAAATCTTAATAATAATCCTACGAATCCATCGTAGGATTCTAATTATTTTAGTAAGCCTATACCTTTATGTGTAGACGGTAAATAACAAAACTAATGTTGCATTATCACGTGGTTAAATAAATACCGCGGTGTTGATTTGACCTTAATAGAATGTTGCTTGACTTTTAGGTTGTGTACACACGTGCAATTATTACCACTACAATATCTATTCGGTGAGTAAATTATAAATACCCTTATAAAAAAAAATGTTCAAGTCTTACTCACAAACAAGTGAACCGATCGCGATGAAATTTCTACGTACATGTTTCTTTTTTGAAAAAAATTAAAAGGCAATAAATATAGCTGCTAACGTATTAGTGTCCGCTACTTTCCTGGTTGGGAATAAAGAGTTCCAAGTTCCAAACCAAAATAGTAGTGGGCACTAACATATTGGCGGCTCGAACAGCTCAACCACTCCGAGTAAGATAACGTAAAATACCAACAAGTGATCACGGCCAATTGGTGTTCCTATCAAATAAGCCGACGCTTTCAAGCTGCTAGGTTTAAATTTTTTAATTACCCTATATTCATCTACGGACCGTCGCATTCACTATAAATACGAAAGCGATCCAATCTCACTGCTAGCCGGGAGGCGGGAAGGTATGGATTTTAGTCGGTTCGAGTCCGACATAACCTACTGCTGCCCCAAGAGCATCGGGTATCCATGAGAATTTTCCAAACTTTAAAAAACAGGCTTAGAGTCAGTGCTCTTCCGATTTATTCATTTCAAGTATAAATAAGAAATTAACAACCAACCGTTATCTTAAAACGGAAGCATTATCCGCTTGTAATACCAAAAAATAAATGTAAAACAATGCCCTCTATGACATTGAACAGTTATAAAACAAACCAATAAATATTTGGTGAACGAAAGTTCAAATACCGTATATAGAATAACTGTTTAGGCAATGGAGCATTGACCTAAGTAGTGAACTTATTGTTGTGAATCTATAATGATCGTGTAGATCAATGTACTTTTAAGGAGCTCTATGTACCTACTGCGCTATGATGGCGCTGACTCATCGTTTTCTATATTAGTAAGTATATCTCATTGATTATAACATATTGTTTCTTAACGTAGATTAACTATGAAATATGCTATCATTGTCTGGTAGTTTGTTATTGTAATATTTAAAAAAATAGCTTTACGTCCAGACGTACGTAAGCAGAGGTACTACTAAGACACCCATGACTAAATGAAGTCCCTCAATGTCATGTGGCAAACTTATCGCCAATTGAGCACAATGCAATTTCGGGCAATGTTGTTTTAATTAAAAAACACAATTTCTTTTTACTGCCCGACACCAGAACCCAGGACCTCGTAGTCATGTCCAACACCAGACCACTAAACCACAGAGGCGATAAGTATCTCATATTTATTGTATAGTCAGCTAGGCTATGTGATATAGCCCTGAAACTGTTTCCCACTTAGAACTATTAATATCGAGTGCCAAATGTCACGATTCCTTCAGACCGTCCAGCTTCCTCCACATTCATTACTCTTTTCATACAAACACACAAGTTTCAGATACTCTTGACATCACCTTCGGATAGTGTCCCTAGAAATTCGATTTTGCAATGAAGTTAGGTCTTTTCGGGTGCTTACATCCACATTCGCAGTGTATACGTTCTGAGCCTGTACCATGAGTTGATTATAAATTACGTTCGGTAAGTAACTTGTCGAAATCTATGTCACTTTTGGCCTAAAAATGTGTTTCTCTTAGTTACCAATAAAGGCGCTGTTCGAAGTTTTCATACATATAATTTACAGAGACGGTAGCGAGTATAGTAAATTTACCAAGCTGTTAACTCGTGGTAAGGGCTCAGAATATATTTTCCGTTTATATCTCTAATATAAAAAAAGGATATTACAATGTAAAAATATCGTAGCTCGTATCTAATAAGATCCGGATTTGCACGTACTTGTGTAACACGTACAAATGAAGGAGAAACGTGAATTAAGTAATCCGTTACATATCATGGTCTAACCACAGAAGAATCATACCGTAATGGCGTTAACAAGTAGGGTAACCACGTTATTTTGAATTTTGAGGAAGTTTCTACTTCTGGTTTACATTTTTTTTATATACATCGTTATGTTTAATGTTACTTATTAGTAAATTTCGTTATTACCTAGTTGAAATTCATCATTATTGTAATTTAACATCTTTTAAACATACCATAAATCATACCCATGATACATTGATGTAACCTAATTTTTGTCACATACTCCTTAGAATAAAAGGTTGGGCTGCCTATCAAGCTGCTCGTAAGGAGCGAGCGTCGATCTATTTATGACTAACACCGCAAACATCACTAGGTAATTAAATTTTCGAAGACAGGCTCGGAACAGTACCACTGTTTTAGCTATTCCTGTCACCATATTACTTTGACGCTAGTCTGAAAGGTACAGCAGCCGACAATTTGTTTTCGATATCCAACCCACTAAAGTTCTATTAAAGAGCGATTGAATTTGTAATCTCACTATCTAGTACAGAATTAATGCAACTATTGTTGGTAGTGGAAGCGTTTAATTCTTCTCCTCTCAAAGTTGTACGAAGGAAAAACTAATTGGTAAATTACTGTCGAAAAAAAGTTGAATTTCAAAGGTCAGACAAATTATTTTATTACTATAATAATGTAGTTAACAATTCGCTTATCAATCAAACGTTGATACCAGAACAAATTGTATTTCACGGCTCATTTAAAAGATTTACTACCTTCGTAATCACGCAATTTTTTTTACTATCGGTAGCGTTAACATGGAATCTGGTGCGACTTTTTTATATTACAAAATTATAAAAGTTGTGCATACGCATGGTAAACTATCATGAAAAGATAGTGTTAGTGGAGTATTAAGTTTTTCGCCATTTTGGTTTGGGCTCATTTGCAGAATTAACATCTGCCTTCCTGCCAAGCAGCTGGTTAAAAGCGAGCATAAGCTTACCGTCACTAGCACCGTGACATCTGACTAGGTAGAGTTTCGCAGCAGCTCGCCCGGATTGGTACCACACCCTTACTTATTCCTGCCACCATAACATGGTGTTCGTGTGACGTGTTCCGGTTCGGAGGATAAGCTAGCTGGTAAACTTACTTTTACTTGAGGCCTAACATCCCGGCATGATGTTGGCAGAACGTAAAGATTAAGATTTTAGTTAATAATATCTACCCTATGTAAACCGTTTCATTCTTATTATAGATGAAAACACTTTTTGTTACGTTTAGTAGTTTCAAAACTGTTATAACCTTCACAAACATCTGATTTCTTTTAGATTTCACGCACGAAAACATGTAAACATTCCACTTAGTGTTCACAATGGGACCCCTACCATATATTTTCACACAAGTCTCTTAGTTTCAGCAGAGTGTGTATTCAAACTGGATTTTTGAGGACATAGTGTATCCGCATAAATACGCAAAAAAAATGTCCTCTTAAACCAAACGACATGGTCCGGCTAACCCCATTCAATTCGTATAACAAATCTAATTACATAGCATAATGGTAACAAGTGGTCAGTAGCCTTCACCTCTTGCACTATATTGCACACACATCACTGCACATTCTAATACATTCTACTGTCCGGTGCAATAACTATGTCGTAATTTATGACACGAGGTAATTGAGTTAAAATTTTGGTATTTCGTCGAGAATTATTCACAGTAAATTATGATGAGGTAGCCTTTAGGTCATTAGCTTCTCGCGCAGAGCGTGCAATACTTTAGTAATATGGCAATCATTTTTAATTCGATATCTCGTTTAATATAATGATCCACAACTCATCCGATAGAGAATAAAAATCAAAAATGGAAAGACACCAAGTTGAAGGCAATCCTTGATGGTTAAGTTTAATGTATAAAGTAAAATGTTTTTTGCCCCGTGTTGGTCCGAGCTCCATTGCAGAATAGACCATCTGCCTGCCTAACATCCTCAGGTTGGCAACGCACCTTACTACCTTTGGTGTCTCTAGGCGGTGTGAAATTCTTACCATCAGGAAACCCATCTGCTTCTTTGCCTTTCAATATTATAAAAAATGAAAATAAATAAAGCTATAAAGGTGTATTTAAATAAGTAAATTACCAAGTACTTAAAATCTAACTGAAGACTTGTGATTTTCGTTCACTTTACACTCGATATTCTCTGCATAAATCGTAGAGGAAAAATTTCATTTTGGATTTCAAGTTATTTGGTCACTTTATAGCGAGTGTTGTTATGTCTGTGATTTCGTAACTACAAAACTAATGACTTATCAAAAATTAAGGGACTAATGATTCACCCTTCCACAAATCTGTATTATATTATAATTAACTATATAAATGAATCGCTAAATGTGCTGGAAAGCGCATAACTTCCGAACGACTGGACCGATTTGGCTAACTCTTTTTGTATTGTGCTAGTTATTGCCAGAACAAGGTTCTTTGGACGACAAAAAATGTAAAAAGTGCAAGGAAAATGGGAAAAACAATTCTTTATTTTTTCGCATACAAACTGAACGGGCGGAACGAAGTTCGCCGGTACAGCTAGTTTATTATAAATTTAGATACTACATATAACAGATTTTTGATTTGAATATTGGTTTGGTGTGTTTGTCAGATATTCAATGTTTAAAGTATATTGGTGTAACTTATAATACAGTTTTATAAAAATAAAGTCAAATATGAGCAAAAATATAATGGATTGAATAAAAATATAACATATTCAATTATGTCTTATGTCAGCGCTCGGTAAAATTCCATTGCATATTTGATATAAGAAGGTTGATTCAAATCTGAAGATGAAGCCGGCTCAGAAATAGCTGTACCAATTTTAAAATTTGTGTTTTTATTTGTTTCAGACTCCATCTTATCTTCTTATATATTAAAATGAATAAGCATTTCCCTTGGTCAACGGATCAACATATATTCTTTTTTGTTGTTGAATGTTATTGTCATTCATATGAAAAAAGTCAATAATTATAGTTAGGACATAATATCGTCTTTCGGTTTATGTGGTAGTAAAATAATTATTTAAATATTGAAAAACAAAACACGAAATTAATAAAATTAACGATTTTAAATGGCACAAAACGGATGTTACAAATACATACATGTCACCAGTACATCTAGAGTCATTATAAATTAAAGAAAAATTATAGAGTTGCTGACATGATGTATATTGTCAGATTATATCGCGTGCACAGCCTTCCAATGTTATTATGTAACAAATGACCAGCTTGAGAAAAGGTCATGAGATCTGTTAGATGATTTGTGAAAGACCCAGACAACAACATTTTGTATTATTACAAGCTTTCAAGTAATTTGGCTCGTTCCACCAAATACTGTTGATTTAAATGGCAACACGTGATTAGCTAAATATCATTGTTCTACTTTTAATATGACGGAAGTCCAAATCTGGCATAAAGATGCATCCTAATGTTAGACATTTTACCATAATATACATATAACCCAGTGCATAAGGAGATGACTGATGCTTGCACGAAGTCTATAATATGATTACATTGATTAACAAACATTCAAACGTATTTCATAACTAACTTAAAACCTGTTGTCAAAAGCACGTAATAGTGAAAAATCGATTATTGACATAAAATTAGAGTTTTGGCACCATCGAGAGAAAAGATGGTAAAAGTTTTTTCATAAACATTGAATTTTAAGTTTAAATTTAGTGAAATTAGTCAATTTTGGTGACAGTTTTTCAGTGAAAGTGCATAAATGAAATAATCTAATCTATAAAATCTAATCTAATGAAATAATGAAGGCTTATTAGTTATGACTTATGAACTGACTGACTGAATCAAGGTTTTGGTAAATTTGATGCAAATTTCTACTTAACTATTGGCAAAATACTAACGTGAATGCCGAAACCTTAAGAAAAAAAAGACATTAAATTAAAATGGCGGATTTTTGCTTCGCTTTGACCATGGAGGATAGAGGTAAGGAGCGCCATCTGATATTGAGGGAAACTCGAAAAAGTGTCCAGCATTTGCTGAAAAAAGAGTTTCAAGTACCTACCACAATAGCGCTGGCGTACGAAAAACTACGATACGAATGTGGCTGTTTTAATAGTGAGTGAAGTAAGCCAAATGAAGAAATTAAATCTTTTCATGAGTCAAGTAGCCACTTTTAAAATGTTTTCCAATTACAAATTATTTAAAAAGTGCACCACAGCAACACGGAAGTTT
>NJDC01000258.1:0-24253 GCA_002245475.1 Calephelis virginiensis | reverse complement strand
TGTATTGATGTAAATGGACGCTATTTTGAAAAGTTATAATAAAACTAATAACTTGCTAGAATGCTTAGTTTTTGATTTTCTAAGAACTTTCAGTTTGACCCTCGTAACACAGATGCGTTGCCGACCTTTAAGGAATGATTACGCTCTTTTATTGAAAGTTCATCATAATCATAATCGTTTGGGAATACCGCCCTTGGTATACATTGAGATATTGCTGCACATTCAGTGGTTCAAGTTATTAAAATAGGTTAGACCATTTATACTCTGCGTTATTTGCCCATGATTTTTTGAACTGCAAAACTTATGACCTTAAAAGATTGAAAGCGTGTACGCTAGCCACTCGACCAACGACTCCCTCGTTGGTCGAGTGGCTAGCCTACATGCCCAACTACGCCGACCAACCGCGAGGCCCGGGTTCAATTCCCGACGGGGGCAGGCATTTTTGTGATGAACATTTCGATGTCTGCATTTCCAGGTCTGGGTGTTTATTAAATTTATTCTTGTATCTAGTTAAGTATTTCTATGTATTAGAATCGTTGACTTACTCCCATAACATATTTACTTTGGGGTTAGATTCAATTTGTGTTGTGTCAACTTGTCCAGGGATATTTATTATTATTTATAAAGGTCACATAACATCAATGAAAAAGTACTATCAGGATGTTGAAAAATTGTATGTGGGACTATTTTAAAAGAATTTATCAACTTTCGAAAAAACAAATTAAATCGCGATTTGGCAGCCAATGATAAGTTGATCCAACATCTGTTTTTGCAGTTTTACTGCACTTGATTACTGAATTTCTTATCAGTTTGTATATTTATTTGTACGAGCATCACAGGAAAAGAAACCAGCTTTGTACCTACTTTTTTTTGTAGGTACCTATAACGTGTATAAAATTACGAATGAATAATAAAATTTCATTAAATGTTTAATAAAAAAGTTCACCTCTGTGGTCTAAAGGTCCAGGTGTTGGACTTGACTTCATGAGGTCCTAGGTTCAAATCCCGGGTCGGGCAACGAAAAAAAATTCTAGTTTTTCCAATTTTCTAATAAAAAGGTGTGTAGATTGGACATGCGCCCGGTTAGGTAGGCTTGCCACCTCTTCGGGGGTATGGGCGTGAAGATACTACTGCCACTAGTACTACTAACAAAAAAAAAATTATAAACATTTCTCGATACAGTATTTTCGGGCTAAGCAATGGATAAATTTAAGTGAAAAAGTATGTGCAAGAGTTGTCTATTGCCAATTGCCAATTTCGTCATAAATTAACTCGTATCACCTCGGAAAACAACTTGTTTCCTTACAAATAAATTACTTTGCAGGGTTTTATGGACCGATTTAGGAGATTTATTGCAAGCAATTTGTTTGATATTTGCTATTTAACAGGATTTTATGTACTTGCTAAGTGTGTTTAGAAAATGTATATAAATTGATACATTACGATTAAGCTCGTCTTCTACGTCGACTTTCTACGACTAGTTGGCTTAGAAAAGTTTTAGACTCAAGTTTTACTCTGACCACAACCATTACATCATACAATACAATACAATAACTCTTTATTGTGCACCAAACACAGAGAAATTACAAATACATAAAATAAAACTTAAATTATAAGATACACAAATCGGCCTTATCGCCAAGTCAGCGATCTCTTCCAGGCAACCCTTAAGTATGGAACAAGATTTAGTAGAATACTGTGTAATGGTGATCTAAAAATATAAAAATGCAAATATTAATAGATAAAATAAAAGTATCCTAAAAGTAGAAGCCTGTTTTAATTCAAAACAGGTATTAGAATTTAGAACAAGTAATTAAAGTATTAATCACAGTGAACGTAGAAAGTGACGCTTTAACATACTTTTGAAAATATTAATATTTGGAGCTCTCCTGATATTTACAGGAAGATAATTCCAAAGCCTCACTGCTTGCGAGGTAAAAGAACGGAAAAAGAGAAGACGTTTCAACGAATTGCAATCACAAAAAAAATTCCTACTGACCTCCTGTAGTTGCTTAGTCTTGGTAAAACACCTTGGTTCTTAGTGTAGTTACTATATGGGATAATAACATTATTTAATTTAATAGGGGGTACACTAGACCGATTTATCTTATTAACAAGTTCGGTGCTACCAATAATAATGACCTGAGTCTTGATTGGATCAAGTTTAAGACCAAAAGATTTATTCCACTTTTTGATACTGATCATATCATTATTAATAACAGTAATAGCGTTGTGAAGTTCCGAGAGGCGAGAGTGGACACCCACTCTTTGATTTGATTTGAAGATCGTCTGCATAAAGGTGGAGGAGGGAGGATAAGAACCGAGTTACGGAATTGATGAATGATGTAAATAGGAGAGATGACAAAACTCCACCTTGAGGCACATCACTAGTAAGAATGGACCAAGATGATATAACTTAGTCGTGAGTAGTAGTCGTACTGTGACCTGAACGGAAACCGGACTAAAGGTTATTTAATAAATTTTGGGAGTTAAGGAAAGAAGGAAATTGATGATGAACTAATCTTTCTAAAACCTTAGATAGGAATGGGAGAATAGAGATTGGTCGATAGTCAGATGGACAGGATTCGATTTTTTAGGAAGAGGGATAATTTTAGCGTTCTTCCAGGATGCAGGAAAAGCTTCAGTAGTGAGTGATTGGTGGACTAGTCTTAGTGTCAATTACTGTGGCTTTGCCAACTTATAGTACGTAACGGGTATGAAAAATTGGAATCAAAATCTATTTTCTCCTTCGGGCTATTATTTCGAAGCGTGACTGACTATTTCCATTTCTTTTTTCTTGATGACACATCAACGCCCATGTAATTTTGTGTTGTTTACGTTAAAATGTCACACAATTAGTAATTAAAATAATCACAACAGCTGAGGGTCACTGAAGATTAAAGAAGATTAAGAAGAGCGTATGCAGGATACGCAACGTATACGTTTCCGGCCAGAAAAAATATTATCGATATTTTACGTTTGTCCGATTTTTTATAAGAAAATTCAAGTTAAGTCAAGTTAATGACGATTTTTGGTGTATAAAAAAACACATTCGCGTAAAGAAACAAGTTTTTTGAATGTTGGAGTTTTTTTTGCGCAAGTAATAGTGGTTAATATGACGGTGAATAGCATCATCGTTGAAGTTGACAACCGATGTCACACGACTTCGTTGATGTTTTCCAATGGCATACGAAGCTTATTTTGCTGCAAACCACTTGTATCGTAAGCTTCGGTAGTCATTTTTAAAACAGTAGGTTCACTAATTCCTAATGCGGTCCCAACACGCTTTCGCACTTGCGGCAGGCTACCATTTTGATAGTCTGCTTCAAAGTAATTACGAAACTTGATCACCAGTTTTCTCGCCTGCTTTTTTAGAACATGTCCTTCCATTGTCCTTCCTATCCTTCCACGATAGGCTTGCCATTTATCACATTGTGGGACTTATTATCTTCGGCTAGTTGTGGGTGTCCTGGTTGTGCCTCTGTCTACGTCTTCGGGGATATGGGCGTGAACATACTTACTTTACAAAATAACTCTGTTTTGTTTTATTTGTCTTTGTTTAAAATATAATAAATATATGCGATCGATATCATTAATTATTTAGTCACAAGTTACAACACTACAATTATCAAACTAGGATTGTGATCGAGAAAATAAAGTTATGGAAATAGTGTAAGAAAATACACATAAAAACAGCATTGCTAAATTGCACAATTGAAATATTCACTACCTACGTTTACGATTTGTACAACGTTAAACATTTTATCATTATCTAACCTTTTATCACAGTTGATATAATATTAGTAGGGTCTAGAAGTAGAAGGTAGCTTCTCAAGGCGGGTATATCATACACAATTACAATTAGAAATAGAGTTAAAATTTATAACGACTCCTAATCATTCGACAGCGAAGACAAAATATGACATCATATCATTTTCATCTACAAAACATGTTGTTTATTTATCTCGATCTCATCCTATCTATGTGTATCTATAATCCTAAAGGTCGAAATTTTGTATCTGTAAATTTTAAAGAATGAAAAAATCTCGCCGTAGACATGATTTGAACCTGCATCCGTTTTTTTTTATTTTAATACTCCCCCCGTACTTGGGTTAATTTTCTATAAATTTTAACATCACACTACACCGTCGCCGTCAAAGACCTTTCTTGCGCCCGGCACCTAACGCCGAGCGACAAGCCGGCACTACCCCTCCATCAAGTCCACCCAGTAACCAGAACGCAGCAAAAAGTCGAGGTACGGTCTCCCGGGTGACAGCCCTTGTTGCTGGCGTTGTTGGTAACAGTCCAATCCATTTAAATAATGATGTCTCGGGCTGAGCACTCTGCTCGGCCCACAAAGCTCGGTGAATTTGTAAAAACCGCGAGGTTAGCAACAAATTAGTCCTTTAAAAAAAAATTAAAGACAGAAAAAATCTCGCCACAGACCGGATTTGAGGTACTGAGGGTTCAAGTCCTGTGGCGAAATTTTTAATTTCTTTATTTACCGTATTAACGCTTTTAGAATTGTTAGGAATTTAACCCAAGCACAGGGCAAGTGCTAAAATAAAAATATCTTAGGAAGGTTTATAAGTATAATAACATAAAAGTTTGTCCACTAGTGCTAAGCTGGGACGGGCTGCTAGTGTTATCTAAAAACTACATATTAATAAAAGTCACGCTCATATCACCGAAGAGGTTGGCAGAGGCACAACCAAGGCATTAGGCACCCACGACTAGCCGAAGACACTAAGCCACAATGTGATAGGTGGAAAGCTTATCGGCAACCAGGCACATTTCCAATCCCGAGCAACGTTTTTTTTTTATTAGAAAATTGGAAAAATCCAATTTTCTTTTTGTTGCCCTACCCGGGATTTGAACCCGGGACCTCAAGCAGTCAAGTCCAACAACTGAGCCGCTAGACTACAGAGGCAGACATATTACTAAAGTTAAAAATTTTCCACAACAAAACCTATATGTAATGTGACAGAACTATCTTATATAAGTCAGCTTTAAACACGCACACACGCACTGACGTAAAAACAAACACGCACACATGTGTGCGTCTCTCACGCGCACTCGCAAAAATAGGCAGATACTTATAGGCTTCTTCTTAACTGTTATCGCAGTAGTGATCCTTATCAACACCGCTGTATCAATTAAAATGATAAAAGCTGTAAGCTGTTTATTTCCTTTGCAAGTTAATAGCTAGATTTAATAGAGATAACATTCATATAAGAGACGTTCAAAGACAAGAAATTACCTGTTATCGATTTTTATCGTTATATCGTACCGGTCTACTCTAAAAAACAACGCCCAGCTTCCTTTTTATAGTAATTAAATGCAAATAACCAAATAATCCAAATAAACTTATACTGAAAAATAATAGGCGCATATTCGTCGTGTGGGTCCGAGTCCCCTGAGTGGTATAGTCATCTCCTCTCTGCCAAGTTATTTCGTTAGGCCTAATAACCCGACCACAGTCAGTGACGCAACCTATAACGTATATGGTGTCTAATCCCCTTACTAATAGAACTTACGCGGCCGTTGATTTGGTGTGTAACTTCACTACACATTAAAACATAAATATAATATGAACATAAATATACCTGGACAAGTTATACAAATTGAATCTAACCCCAAAGTAACCAAAATGTTGTTAAAAATACATATAAAAATAATTGTTAAAATAGTAAGATAATAGTTATAGTAAATAAAACATAATACAAGATGTGGTCTTTATTATTGGTAGGTAGTTTTTTTTAAATCATAGAATGCCGTTTTTGTTAACAAGCATTAAGTACATCGCTATGTTTGATGCCAACATATTGACAGTTCAATTCAAACAAAAACATTATTCAGGGTTGTCACACAGGATAAAAAAAAATATTTAATGATATTATCCTATTTACAAAACAATTTATACCAGTTTTTTCTTTTTTCGATGAATTAAATAATACTAAAAACTTTTTATGGAACTTCAATGTACAGACACAAGAATAACACATTTTTTCCGATGATCAACCACTTTCTCTTTCTAACAGCACGATTAGAGAATATATTTAAACATTATCCCAAATCTCCTCTTAAAAAAAATATCTGAAGTTAATCTATTCGAGATTTGATTGGTCGAGAATGTTTGGCATAGAGGGCGTCTTAGTATGACTGAGTTTAGGCGTGCCATTTGAATGTGTGTGTCAGAATGGCGGGATTAGATTTTTTTTTTTGGATTACAAACGTACTTAATGTGTACCTCAGTGTACCTATCCTAAAAGTCTGTGTACCTCCGTCTATGCACAGATTTAAAATAAAATAAGTACACCCGCCATCCTGACGTCAGAACCGCGGGTGTACTGTTAGTCGGCATACGTAGCTAAGTAAATTGTATGTGTTGATTTGGTACCTCTTGTGTACCTGCAGAAACAAATATTAAATAAATAAAAAAATAGTTAGGTTGCTGAGAAAACGAAAAAGTTTACTTTCTTTGACGTCGTTTTTATTTTAATAAAAATAACTACAGTAGTAATAATAACTAAAGTTAAAATTAACTATTAATAGCACTTGTTAAAATAACAAAAATATATTGCGTGTGTTTCTATAATTATGAAAGATTTAGGATCAGGATGTTTGTCAGTTTTTCCAGAATCGAAATGCATCAATTTTTTTGTATGATATTGGAAGGCAAACAAGCAGACGGATGGTAAGAAATTAACGCCGCCTTGAGAAACCAAAGGTGGTAATGGTGCTTGGCCAACCTTAGGCCGGGATGTTAGGCCTCGAGCAAAAGTAAGTTTACCGGCTACCTTACCCTCCAAACCGGAACACGTCATGACGTTATGGCGGCAGGAATAGGTAATGCGGTGGTACCAATCCGGGCGAGTCGCTGCGAAACTCTACCATATATATAGATAGGATGTTACGGTGTTAGTGACGGTCAGCCTATGCTCGCCTTTTACGAGCTGCCTTGCAGGAAAGCAGATGGTCTATTCTGCTAAGGAGCTCGAACCAACACGGGGAATAGACAATATTAAATAATTTCACAACATATAAAACAAAATATGCATTTTTTACTCTGATGCAAAGATGCGGTAATTATCAAAAATAACTACATGTGCCAGTATATACAGTACATTAAACTAGATCATTTATACATACTTATTTTGTTGTCGATATAAATTGGTTTGTCCATTCTAAATATTTTCTAATGCAGGTAGTTGTGTAAAATTAATATGTTACATACCCTCGATAATTTTATGACATCAGAATCTTACGCCTGGTATTTTGTTCACTTGCGCAAAAATTTTAAAAATAAGTGAATTTCATTCAATAAAAATGAAACGTTATAATAAAAGTAGTGTACCGTTAGAAGAGCAATAACAAGCGTTTATAAAATATCAACAATATCTAAAGTTAAAAGATTATTTGCCTTCACCCTGTGATAAGATATTTCTTGACATATCTAAGGACTTCCAAGGCAATATGTCTACAAAGGCATTGCATATATCATTAAAAAGGAACTATGACTGATTCTGAAAGTATTCATAGCATGGTGTCTGATGATAATAGTGATTCGAAGAGCAGTATTTCAAAAAGTGTAACGGATTTTGCTTCAGATTCTAAAGAAGATTCTGAAGTTGCTATAGAAGGTGAAGACGAGGTCTATAGTAAACATGAGGTATTTACATTTTCTCTTGACATGTATCACTGGGAAAAATACAACTTATCACAAAAAACACTGTAAGCAATAAATTACAATCTAAGTCTAAGTCTTCTCAAAAAAATTGTTTTACCTAAACATGAATGGGCTCATCTCTTATGGGAAGAAATTTGGAAAAAACGAAAATACCCTGTAGTTGGACCTTTAAAAGCAATTCCGTTAAATATGGCGATACAATTACGTGCTATGGAACTTGTGTGCAATGTAAAGCTGATGTCAAAATACGAATCAATTGGCCGACGGATAAAATCATTGTTTGTGAAGGGTTTTTAACTAACTATGACAGTAGTCATCATCATATGCCCGGAAAAAAAAATAAACGTCGCCAGCTAAGCGAAGAGAACTTTAAAAAGCGAATCTGCGATATTGAGCCATCAATACTGCCAACTGCAGGATGTTTGTGTCAAATAAAATATGAGTGTAAACAGAGTCAACACTATCATAATCATCCTATTTTTGCCTTGTGGAGTAGGACAATATTATTTCCTTATAATGAATTGATAAGACATATTGCTTTATATCCCTTTTATTAGCATTATTGGTCACTAGCTCAAGAGAGATATTACGAATCCTATTCAAAATTAAAATCAATTATTATGAGCTTAGATACCATCGGCAGTATTGTAAAAGAAACTGCTCAATCAACTGAAAAAATAATAACAAAACACATTTTTCTATATTCAGGAATACTGTATGACGTTAACAATGAAAAGAGTGTACCTGTAACGCAGACGTTATCTGAAAATCAAAGTCTGAATACAATATATAAGTGATTAGAGGCTTGATTGGCAAATAAAAGCCCTCCCAAAGAAATAATAATGGACGACTCTGCTACTATAATTGGAGCCGCGGTTAAGGCATTTACTCCGCACGAGACCACGAAAGATTATTTAACTTCATCGTTCAATAAATTAAATTCAGGCTCTAAAGAGCCAAAAGAAACATGTATTCGTTTAGATACTAGCAATTTCGTGAAAACAGTGTATAATTTATCTCGTTTTCGAAACGTTGACTCACGAGTGAATTTTTTTTATTGTAAGTGTATCCAGTACATTAACGGCCAATGTTAATAATATATCTCAATCTAATGGATTTCAAGCAATCTAGATAGCTGCGTATCCGGCGGCCTATCCCATACCTAATTGCCATATTTATCCTGTCCACAGATATGTTATTGGCAAGCAATAACATAAAAATGGATAAAATAACAATCTTGGACAGCAAGTTTTGGATTAGGACTGATTATTAATATTGGCCGTTAGTCATTACATAATTATGATCGCTCGAAAGAAGTGATTGCAGATATAATTATAGTTTGTCTCATAAATTCATAAATAAAAGGTCAAACTGCAACAAAAACACTCAAAAAAATGTTTAGCACAAACAAAGATATAATAGACACAATCACTTCCAATGAAGAAATTGAAGCAAATGCCAATTCCGTTTTTAACGAAACTACTTGCGAAGATCGTTCATCGGAAGATGCAATATATGTAATAGAAGTTTCGAATGTCCCTAAATGGTACAGAGATGAACTTGGTAAAACAAACTTGTTAGTTTCTCTGGACGATGATTGTAAACCTGATTTGTTATGAAAACTTATATTATATGCCATTATTTTTACGAACGTTAACTCTTTTAGTAAGATATATAGAATTTCGTCGAATATAATGATGCCGGTTTATAACTCCACTAATACTGTGGCATCTTCATCCAACGTGGAAAGTTATTTCAAAACGATAAAAAGATACCTCTGCAGTATTCCCACAAAGAGCCAGAGATTGAGAGTTGATGAGTTTTTGAAAATACATTCAGAATTTTAGGCTGGCAAGTCAAAACGGCAATGACTAAAACAGATTTGGAAAATACGTCACAATCCATAGTTAGAAAAAATAAAAATCAGCGAAAGAATTTCAAATCAAAAAAAGTGAAGAGAGAGTTCAAAGATGAATCAATTTTCTCTGAAAATCCGTCTCTGGTAGAAAATTGGAAGGGATTAAGTAAACAAAGCATATCAAAATGTAAAATTAGTGAATTTTCTATTCCATTACTGTTTAATGGAAGTAGGACAAGGACTGGTATTGAAGATGTACCACCAGACTAACACACGTGCATTCGGTGCTGTTTCTCAAATGATTGCTGTTGGATGTGTTGATGGTTTTAATTTGAGCACTACGATATTAAATAGCGATAACATGTACTGTCAATTTATAAAAGCAATAATAGACAAAAACAGTAAGAAACAAAATTTGTACAAACATCGAGCAGAAATATTTTTGGACAAATTTTGTGGTAACAAAGTTTCTAATAATAATGTAACCCACATAAGTTGTGAGTGTTCAGTAAAAAATATTTTTGAGAAAATATTAATGGACGATATATACAGTGCTGATCCTATAGAATCTTGTACAAACGAATCTTGTTTACTTAAAAATGTTAGTAGAAAAATTGCATTTCTTCCTATAGACACAAATGTTTCTAAAAATATTTCTCTTCTAAATAAATTTGCGCAAGACTCATTATGCAGCGATGTAAATATTGTTGAAAGTCGTCGTAATCATTGCAAGGGAATACGGACATTCAGTTATGTACTTTACAAACTTTTTCGTTTGAGTTAAGTCAGTCCGAAAGTATTTATTTAGATGATGTGCCTCGCAGTCTAACATTAAATGAAAAAACATATACATTGCTTGGTATTATTGAATTTTTACCTTCGGGTCCTAAAACAAATAATGCAAAGAGTATTGGCCATAATAGGTCACACTGTTTTCGAGGCAAGCGATGGGGGTGCTATGACGATCTTCGTAATAATTTAACAAAAAGTTCTAAATGTATGATTGCAGAATATCATGAATGGATTAAAATAATTTTTATAACAAATAAAAATAAGTTCTGTATTCGTTAATTTAAAATCATGTTAATCGTTGCCTATTATCATTCGAATAAATTAATAATGAATAAAAAAATCTTAAAATTCCGATTATTCCGCTAGCTTCCGATTCTGGAAAAACTGGCGAACTAATCCTAAATCTTTCACAAATATATAAACATACGCAGTATATTTTTGTTGTTTTAACAGGTGCCATTAGTTAATTTTAACTTTAGTTATTATTTTATCCTGTATTTATTTTTGTAAAATAAAAACGACGTCAAAGAAAGTAAACTTTCCTTTTTCTCAGCAACCTTACTATTTTTTATTTATTTAATATTTGTTTCTGTAGGTACACAAGAGGTACCAAATCTACACATACAATTTACTTACAATTTACTACGTATGCCGACTAGAAGTACACCCGTGGACCTGACGTCAGGATGGCGGGTGTACTTATTTTATTTTAAATCTATGCATAGAAGGAGATACACAGACTTTTAGGATAGGTACACTGAGGTACACATCAAGAACGTTTGTAATCTTAAAAAAATATCTAAATCCGTGAGGTACAACCGCCATTCTGCCACAGACATTTGAATTGGTTCTCTTAATTATACTACACAAAATGAATAGTATAAAGAACATTTGAGCGTGCATTATTAACTATCGAGAAAAATACGATAGTATTAAGCTTGTTTTGTGTGTGAGATTTATGAAAAATGAATAAACAATTTATTAAAAACAAATAATTATATTCATTTGATTTACTATTTTTGTCCCAAAATAGTATTTTTGATTATTATATGTTTGACAAACTAACTTTTAGCTATTAACAATTATTTATAATAATTTATTTTTAGTAGGATCTAACATATTTCCTTTTATTAGCTACCTCCACGCCGGTGCACGTTGGGTTATACTAAAGCTAACAGTAAAACTAAGACAGAAATGAGTATTTTATAATGTAAAAAAGTTAAAAAGGATAAAAATAGAGAAGAAAGTTCTAATCTTCTAATCTAATCTAGGCGTGGTTTTTAAGAGGTTAGCTCGAAAACTATTAATTTTTTTACATTGTTGCCATAAAGACTTTTAATCAGAACTATGAAAGTACAATATATCAAAATTTTAGACAAATCCACCGGGAACCAAAATCCATAATGTTTTTACGGGGTTCTTTAACCAAAGTAGACGTTTCGCCGATTGTTCCACTGCTTACATTTGGTTTCATCATCACTTCTACTTATTTAATTTTTACTCTTTTGTACCAAATGGCAAACTAGCATGCATGTAGGAGTAGTAGCCGGTGACGGGAAAAACCAGTTCAATATTTTGAACATTTTGGCTTTTTAATAACCATTTAGGTCACGTTCCTAAAATTATACATTTTTTATGTTGCCCCCCTGCATCCATTGACGACATTTATTTTTGTACACATTTTGTAGAATATCTGCAAAAATTTACGAAAGTTCAAAAAAAATAGAATCCAAAACCATAAAATAACTGAGAAAAACTATCAGGCGATAGAGATGACCACCCTGAAAACTTATTAGAGTTTCTTTTGCAAAGTTCGTTTACATATTTCTGGGTACTCTTGCCGTTTCCCCGCAAACCTGTTAGTAACAGGGACAGGATGATAGCCAATTATTCGAATTATTAAAAAATCTATTTAGTTGCACAACAAAAAAAAATTAAAATCACTAAAAACACTAACCGCTACTTGTACTAAAACTTTAACCGACGCCATTAGATCACGTGACGGCCTTGACGCCTGTGATTGGTTGAGAGAATTAGATTGCCGCGTTTGAATTTAAAATAAACAAGATTGCCGTACCTGAAACTAATGCTGATTTTCAAACTCGATTTTGTAAGTCCTTATGCCGCATGTGCTATAGATTGAGAAAAATATTTACCGTCATTTTTAATTCTCTAAACGGCCGTATCAATAACTCATTTTCGTAAAATTTTACAGACTGCCGACTTTGATTCTATACGAGTTATATAATATATAAATAAATTGAAGTAACCAAAAGTTATAATAATCATATTTTTCAACACGTACAATGCAAAAAGCAGTCGAACACTGATTTTCATCAAAAATCAACAGCTTGAATTATACTTTCTAATTACAATTTTGCAGGTGGGTAGAAATTGTAGAGTATGCTTCCCAGTAGAACTGTTTTTAAACCATTAACTATTGGGATTTTAGGTTGAAACACAATAATGGCAAGTACTCACTAGCGGTAGCTATAAGTAAAACGGTAGTACTATTCCGGAGAAATTATTAGACATCTCTCTTTTTTCCATAATTCTCATTTCCCCAAATTTGATTCTGACTGACGATGAGATCATTATACTCCGTTGCGTAAATATTTGTTAAATATAATTTACACAACTAATCTATAATACGGCTTTAATAATCAGGTAAGCGCCTAAGCGTAAGCGGCGACACTCACTGTCTGAGTGGATGCGGCTCCACGCGAATTTGTAGGCATTTATCGCTGTAGGCACGGCAGATTGGCATGCGCCTGATCTTACCCTTAAAAACACTTGAATATTTATAGTCTGTGACAAGGATACCCAATCGTGCGCCTACAGACAGATCCCTATCCCATTTCTGTCAAGTGTACCGATTTTTCATTATTTGAATTCAACATTGGAAACGAATTCGAATTCTTAGAATCTTTGTTCGAGACTCGAGAGTAACCCTTATACTGACCTCAGGTTTTAATAAAATAAAAATATTTTTTTTTCAGAAATATGTGACTTACGTTCTTCAACGAAGAGGCAATAAAAAGCACGTAGACGCTGGTTCCTCCACCGCATACTCCAGCCATTGCGAAGTCGACAAAGTTCCTAAGGATATGTAAGTATATTTTATAATAATAATATATACAGCGTAACAAACAGCACCTCGAATAACAGAAGAACTTTATAACTTCATTGTCTCTTAATCACGGGCTTAAATTTTTTTGGGAGCTGCAAATTACGTTAATTAATTAATTAATTAACGTTATTTGCGTTAATTAGTTATAGAATTTCGTTTTATATTTTCGATACGCAATGTAAAGCGAACATCGCGAACTTTCGCAAAGATCTTGCATTCGGCTGTAGTAGCCACTCCACAGTTTAGGCACAGAATAAGTAGTTGTGCTAACGTACAGAATACGCACTCACGCACAAAACGCAAGCCAACTTAAATCTCAAAAGGTGTAGTAAAGGCTCAAATTACACTGAATAAATAAGCCCGGGTTACTTAAACTTCACGTGTGACAATCAAAATTAAAACATAAAATGACAATTACAACGCTCAGAAAGCGCTGATGGTCGCTAAGTAAGTAAGCATAACGTGACTTCATATGTGATTGTCTACGTTCCGGGTGATAATATTTAATAACAATTATTTTTTAATAACTTTTGATGGTAATTGATAGAAATCAGGCAGACAAACTTGTTGTGTAAAAAATATACAACAAAAAACATGATGACAATGTCAAAGTCTGTTTTTTTATTATGGCGACATACATTATTCATGTAGCCGGTGGTTTCAATTAAGCCTTAAAGATGCTTGCCCCTTTCGAGATGCAGGTTAGCAGTTTCATACATGAATAGACGGATTAGAATACCGTTCAGTTCACATAGTCCATAAATTCAAAAGGTATTTACGCAATGCACTAATGACAATATATTTTATTCTGCATTTATATATAGGTGTTATGATATATCAAAAATTATATTAATAAGGTATTCTTATTTTAGCTTGGGTTAAATTTCTAAAATTTTAAGCAAAGAAAAAATGTTGCCCCAGACAGAATTTGAACCTGTAGCCCTTCTTCTCAAGCCGACGAATGCTCTAACCATTTGAGCTACTGAGGATTCTGAGGAAAGGAATCAAAACTTTCGCCATGGGACGTGAATCCTTAGTAGCTTTAATAGTTAGAGCATTCGTCGGCTTGAGACGAAAGGTTACAGGTTCAAATTCTGTCTAAGGCGAAACTTTTTTTTAATTATTAGTAATTATATTAATTAATTACAGTTCTTCCTTTTCCATAGATAAATATTTTTTTTAACCACATTATTAGGAGTTTCTTATTCCTTTAGTAGAAGTCTTTCTTACAAATTCGCAGAAAAAATGGTTTAATTACTACGCTCGATATGACTCGCATGCCAGTGGATAACCGAGCGGGTACTCAATACTGATCAAGTGATAAGTGACAACCTGATGCATTAGACTATTCAAGAGGTCTACTGCTTAAGTATACCTAAAATGCAGAATAAGACCTCCCAGGTTTAAACTATTTAACCCTAAAGTATAAAACCTGCCTCTTAAAAAGAGGTTACTGTTGTTGCAGTTGTTTCTGGGTGGCGTTGATCTGTTATACTAACACACTTAGGTTAAAGCTTTCCAATTCTTTAAAAAAATAATTACAAGCTTGTGTACATATTGTCTGGCATTATCAGCTTACTAGTATAAGAACATATTAGTTTCTACGTACCTAATGGTACATTACCATAAATCGTCTGTTTAGTTTGCCTTCGGCTAGAGGCAATATCAGACGTGATTCATCTGTTTTGTCATTTGTGTGCTTTGCATAACATAATCGATAGATGGCTTTCTCGGATAATGAAATTGAGATATAAGTATTTCACTTCAAAGCGCTGCCTTTGAGGAAATGCGCAACGAGGAAGCCTGAATAACAATTCAGTAAATTATACAATTTATTGATACTAGCCGACCCGGCATACTTCGCTCACTTGGCTCTCGATATTTCCTTCATAACATAGGAGAATGGACGCGAAGAAATATATGGATATGTAAGATAACCTATCCGTTCAAATGTTGATCTACATTCCTGATTTCATGTTATGTGGTTACTTTATACTGAGTGTTGGTATGTCTGTAATTTCTAAACTACAAAATTTTTGGTTTAAACAATATTAAGAGACATATTACAAATAAAAACGAATAAATTAAATCATACTACTCGTTAATGATTTATAAGCCTACTTACATTTTGACTGTTACCCCTCTCCCACAGGAACCCCTTTAGTGAGCTAGATAAAATGTAGGCAAAGCTACAGGATCACTAAAGAGGTTCCTGTGGAAGAAGAGAAGTATCTACCAATCAAATTTCGTTACGACCAGTTCAGTAGATTAGGCGTACATCGTGGCCGTGACTCATGATACAAACAGACAGACAGAAAGACAGATTAGTAATCTAAATATACTAAAAAAATCTTGCCCCTGTTGAGTTGCTTGTGCCTGTTTTTTTTAAATGTCTTCAATGTACGGATTTCACTATTTTATAGTTTTATTGTGTGATATAGCATGAAATTCCAAGTTCCTAGTCTACATGTATAGGACTAGAGTGACTAGACTATATATGCTGAATTTGATTTATAGACCCAAATGGTCTCTATTCTCGGAAAAACCGTGTTCGTAACAAAAATGTCTATCTTTGTCGCAAATCCCTTAGAATATATAGTAATAGAAAGCTGTTTTCACTTAGTAAAACACGAGAACAGTAATTTGTCGCCAAAGAACGACATGAATTTAAATGATTGTGTAGACATTTTTTTTAAAAACATATAGACAGCAATACAAAGAAATGATGTTACTGTTTACTACCACAGTAATCTAGTTTTTTTTTGGATACCTGATTAACAATAGGTAGGCATAAAGTTCAGTACTATTTTATTCCGTGTTACCAATAAAAATCGTTTTTTTACGAAACATGATGTATACATTTTCTATAAATTTTAAAGAGAGAAAAAATTTCGCCTCAGACAGGATTTTTTCTTTCTTTAAAATTTATAGAAAATTTATCCCAAGCACAGGGCAAGTGCTAAAATAAAAATATGATGTATACATGTTGTTTATGCTGCGCACGTCGTACATTTCCTTTTTAATTAAATTCTCTCATGGCTATTCCTTGACTGGCCATCCGTGTGTAACGAACGTTCTTTGAAATGGATACAATTTTGGTAGTAAAAGGAAAAAAATACTGCATATATCTTACCGCACATATTCAGTGTAAGGCCTTATTCTCTTTGGCCCATATTTAAATGCTTTGATACATGTGTCGGTGTAGTTCAACGATGGTACTCGACATTCCTTACACAGGTCCCGTGAAGTCTGTACCTATAAAATTAAAGTTTTTTTAGTGTAAAATGATAATAATTGAATAACATTTTAGGTTCTAGAATTCCCATAATGGAACATTAATTAAAAAAATGTGAGAGCAGCTTGGACTAGTTCACCTTTCCCAAAATAATATTTCTTCTGAGATAACTTGAAGTTGATGATTTCAAAGTGTTTTACTTTTTAACTGAGTCCAGAAAACGAGGAGGTTCTCAATTCGGCCGGTATATTATTTTTTTCTTTATGTATGTACACCGATTTTTTCGTGGTTTCTGAACCGATTTAAGTTTTTTTTTTGTTTGATGCGGAATAGTTTCGAATTGGTCCCATAAAAATTAGATTCAGATAGGCCCATTAGTTTTTATTTTATGAGCATTTTTTTACCTATTTTTACCTATCTCGGTGTTTATTTTCATTAAACGTAATCATATCAGCATTAAACTAAAAATTACGTTAATTAGAACCGATTTCAAAACTAAAAAGTAAAAAATAATAAATATTAAATCTTTATTATTTCAACCGACGAAAAAAGGAGGAGGTTCTCAATTCAATCCGTATGTTTTTTTGTATGTATGTTTCGCGATTATTCCGGTGTTTGTGGACGGATTTTCAAATAGTTTTTTTTAATTATAGCCTATACTCCTGTGGTGGTCCCATTATAATTTGGTCCAGGTCTACAATAGCATTTATGAGAAAACCACATATGTTCCAAATTTGAAGTCGGTTTTTTGCAGTTTTACTGCGTTTAATTTTACTTTTTAGTTTTGAAATCGGTTTTAATTAACGTAGTTATTTTTATAGTATGTGCTGATGCAATTCTCTACATTTCTTTCGAAAACTGAAAAAAAGGAAAAGTATATGCCTATTTCACATTTGTGTACTGCCACAGTAAGATTTTATTTTTGTGGTGTCATATTACTTTGATTTTTTTCTTCAAAAATGTATAGAGTAAAATGATAATTAAAAAAAAAACAACAAACTAAATTGAATATAGCCTGATAAGTGGTCCTTTTCAATGCAAATCAAAAGATGTGATTTGGAAAAGAATTTACAAAAACGTAATTAGTAATTGAAATAAAATCCTTGATGAGGCATTGAATTGAACACATTGAAAATGATTGTGAAGTCGTAAATATATAATGGTTTCCTTATATATTTTATCCCTAACCAGCTCGTTGGTCGAAGGACTCGCGTGACCAATTGTGTGATGAGCATTTACATGTTTGCCTTTATGGGATTGGGTGTTTATAAAATTTATTCCTGAAAAAAAAATTTTTATAGACAGGTATTTTTCCTGATAGCCTTAACATTGCGAAAGTAAGTCGTATCTGAAAGGTACCAAATGTGATCCATAAAACTACCGACTACTACCGACCGATAACTATCGACCCATATCTGTTCTATCTATAATGTCTAAAGTTTTTGAAAGGGCCCTTACATATGACTCGAAAAATACTTAAATACTAATGATTTCTTCTATAAAGAATAATACGGACTTAGAAGAAATCAAATCCTTATAACGGCTTGAAAAATATGCTGTAAGCCATTAACAGATGATTTTTTTTCTACAAGAGGAGGCAAACGAGCAAGTACGTCACCTGATTGAAAGTGATCACCGCCGCCCATGGACATCCGCAACACTAGGAGTATCACAGATGCGTTGCCA
Source organism: Calephelis virginiensis (assembly GCA_002245475.1). Classification (NCBI taxonomy): domain Eukaryota; kingdom Metazoa; phylum Arthropoda; class Insecta; order Lepidoptera; family Riodinidae; genus Calephelis; species Calephelis virginiensis. The sequence continues at coordinate 5,862 of NJDC01000258.1, read as the reverse complement.
ACCTTTAAGGAATGACTACGCTCTTTTCTTGAAGGTCCCTAAGTCTTAATTGTTTGGGAATACCTCCCTCGGTAACTGATTCCACAATGGTGTTGTGCGAGGTAAAAAATGTCTTCGGAATCGCACAGTTTTAGATCGCCACGCATCAAGATGATGGGCATGATACTTTAAACTCTATTGCGAAGTCCGAAGGTGGAAATCAGTTGCTGCTATTAAACCAAACAACTCCTCAGAACATTCCTCATGATAGATGCGGTAGAAAATATTGAGGGACAAACATCTCTACGCAGCGCCAAGGAATCAAGCCGATTGGTAATTGCCTGGTCATTGACAATTCGAATTGCTCTAAGTTGAATGCGGTCAAACGTAAGGAGCTGGTACTGTGGAGCTCCTGCTCAGAGTTGAGAACAGTATGAGGCTGAATTTGCGCTTTGTATAGTTGTAAGCGATGGGTCGGCTTGAACTGTCGCGCTTTACTGAACACACCAAGTTTTTTAGAGGCTATTTTAGCGTTCTCCTCCAGATGACCACGAAAGTGAACATCACTCGAAATGTCAACGCCAAGTATACCAACGCAGGCTGTGGCAGTTAGGAAACGCTCTCAAATCGAGGAGATGCGACGAAGGGAATCTTTTTAGCGGAAAACGTGCAAACTTGTGTTTTGTTAGGGTTAAATTGCAATAGATTTTGCTGGCCTCAAAACGACATTTCAGACAGAAGATTGTTAATTTTAGACACAAGTCAGTTCCGGCTCTCAATGACATGTTCCCGAGATATATTATGTCGGCCAAAGCATAAGTCTTCCCCATAGTGTCGTCTGCATAGTATTTACAAGTTTTTATTATTTATAAATTTGTTAATATTTGAAATTATAGGAAAGCTCAATAGCTTTTTTGTTTTTGAAGTTATACTTCTTTTGGCGCGTTAGGAAAAAATGATGAGGGTAAATTTTTACGATGCGCGGGCACACTGTCACGAAAAACCGACATGATAAAGTTAGCTATGAAGTTATAGATAAGCTATAGATAACATTTAAGTTTTTAAAAAGAATTTTATCTTATTACGCCGAAGAAGTATAACTTCTAACGCGTGTACAAGTACACACACAACTTTTTTTAATTTTGAAAGATACGAGATTGGGCTATTTAGATACATAAAAATCCCTCGAGGGTAATTTGTGCTCGGGGGTAGAAAAATAAAATAAAAAAAGGTATCGCAGGCACCCAAGTGAATTTTAAATAGATGTTGCTTCATAGTTACTTATATCTTATATATAAAATTCTCGTGTCACAATGTTCGTTACCGTACTCCTCCGAAACGGCTTGTCCGATTCTTATGAAATTTTATGAGCATATTGAGTGGGTCTGAGAATCGGCCAACATCTATTTTTCATACTCCTAAATGATAAGCGTGACTCACCCCCACTTCTTTACTAAAATCGCATTAAAAAATTGCAGAACAACGTCTGCTAGGTCAGCTAGTAATATATCAAAATATCACTTTGAGTGCATTTTTCGTTTTAGAGCTACAATTTACTGTGTATAAATATTAAATATCCACTCATAATGTAACTTTTTACGGGATGTTTTTAGCATTGTGGGTAAATAATTCTAAAATACACCACTGCTTACAAAACCAGCTAAGTACCTAATGATTGTATTGTAAAAGTTGGTTTTTTTTTTATATTTTCCTCAAATACAAAAAAGTAGTAGTTCAAATTTGCTGATTTTTTTATTTTTAATTTCACTGATGATGTATCTACCATATGGCAAGTTTTAACTCAAAGTGCAATTAGTGCAACCTACTTAATACAAATTAATTTATTTTGATCAGACTACTGGAGCAACCCGTCTTAAGCGCTAATGATATCGACAGGTTACTAAGTCATTATTTTAGGTTAATTAATTTGCTTAAATAGGAATTGAACTCTCAAGCGTTGTTAATGCTCAAGGCTGATTGGTGTTAAGTAACGTAAGTATGAATACATTAATTAGCTTAAATACTTGAGAAATGTAGAAAATTCCGTTTAACTGTAATTCTAGCGCAATGTTATTCGTAACAGTAAATCAAAAACCTCTTTTTGATACTATCTTCAGAATGTTTTTTATTAAAACAGACGGATTATATGGTGGCAAGAAATACTCGTCGCTTATAGACACTAGAAGAGACTATATCGTGTTGGCAGTGAGGCTATGGTGTTAAGCTTCTTGTCTGAGTAAATTGATTGCCTATCTTACCTCCAGGACAAGAACATAACGGTGGAGAATACTAGTATTACGTTAATAGGAATAGGTGGGGCGATAGTATGTATCTGGGCAAATCGTCACCCTAACTACCTCCCAATAAATAAGATTGAAACGACAATACGTGGTTGCAAATTAATTGGTTTTTGGTATTTTTAATTTAATCAGTGTCTTCTTATTTATGTGACGTAACGGCCCGCTCGATTTTAACTATTTCTAATTATATAATAAATTATTCTTGTAAATTACATTTGTAATATGTTTATATGACATATCTACAGATAAAACATATAAGTTTTATAAGTGTCTTCCACTAAATATTCCCAAATAAGAGATAATAAGAGATTAAATAGCACGTGAGAATTCGAACATTCAAGAATTTAATTCTTTAAAAAATTCGTTTGTGAGAGATAGATAATTTTATATTTTTTTTTAATTGACAAATATAATAATAATTTTAAATTTAAATTTACATCAAATACATATTCGGAACATTTTGAAAAAAATATATATCAGATTTTAGCCGTTTCACCACCCGTATATCTTGTTTTACTTAAATTTACCAAACCTACTCGTATTTTAACATCTGTGAACGCTTTTACTGTGAACTTTTACTTTTATATTTAACAAAAAATTGGAGAGTCTTGAGAGCATGTTATCTAAAAAGATTTTCATCGTTCTTGTTTTTTGGTTTGTTTTTTTGTTTCTTTATCACTATTTGAATAATTTCCCCGTGTTGGTCCGGGCTCCTTTACAGAATAGACCATCTGCCTTCCTGCCAGGCAGCTCGTAAAAGGCAAGCATAGGCTTACCGTCACTAACACCGTTACATCTGACTAGGTGGTAGAATTTCGCAGCGACTCAACCGGATTGGTACCACCGCCTTACCTATTCCTGCCACCATAACGTCATGACGTGTTCCGGTTTGGAAGGTAAGATAGCCGGTAAACTTACTTTCGCTCGAGGTCTAACATCCCGACCTCAGGTTGGCAACGCACCATTACCACCTTTGGTGACTCTAGGCGGCGTGAATTTTTTTTACCATCAGGAAATCCGTCTGTTTGTTTGCTTTCCAATATCACAAAAAAACATGTCAGTAACGCCACATATATCATATATGGTGTTTATAGGCCACGGTTGTCTCTTACCATTATTACTTTCCAATATCATAAAAAAACGTTGCCTGCGTGATAAATGCCCGGTTAATGATAGTTTTTGCCATAGGTACCACATTGTGGGACTAAGTAAAAGCTTTTTTCAATCGTGGGTGTACTGGTTGCAACTCATTGTTGAGCTCATTACTATCGTTATTCAAAATCTTGTATATTTTCTAAAATTCCCTAGAAGCAACATTGGCCGAAATATAATTGATCTATCCAAATTATGTTATGAATAATTTATCGCCTCTGTGGTCAAGCGATCCAGGTATTGGACTTGACTTCATGAGGTTCCGGGTTCGATTCCCGGGTCGGGCAATATAAAATGTGTTTTTTTCGATTTTCTGATAAAAAAAATGTTGCTCGGGATTGGATATGAGCCTGGTTGGTCATAGGCTTGCCACCTATCACATTGTTGGACTTAGTGTCTTCGGCTAGTCGTGGGTGCTCTGGTTGTGCCTCTGTCTACCTCTTCGGAGATATGGGTGTGAAGATACTTTTTTTTAAATAATTGAATACTCGTATACGTTTTAAAACTTTCGAGCAATTTCTTAGGAAATTGCTATAAGTATTAAAATGAACCAAAAAATATCCCATATAGGTTAAAAATATGTAGAAAACAATCTATTTTTTCTAAAAAAAAGGCTTTTATGTGAGATAATGACACCGAATCAAGAATGTCTCTCCCAACTTAACAATCAAGCTAACCTTGTTATATAAATGTCATACATGTTATAGGTGCATCGCTGTCCTGTAGCCGGGTTTTTAGCTCCAGTAAGTCTATCATGCCTTCATACGACAGTACCTAACACCGTGATAATTAAGGCGATATAAATAAGTAAGGCGGTTTTTTATGATATTGGATGGGAAATAAGCAGACGGATTTCCTGATGGTAAGAAATTCACGCCGCCTAGAGACACCAAAGGTAGCAATGGTGCGTTGCAACCTGAGGCCTGGATGTTGGGCCTCGATCAAAGTAAGCTTACCGGATACCTTACACTCCAAACCGGAATACCTCATGACGCCATGGCGGCAGGAATAAGTAAGGCGGTGGTACCAATCCGGGTGAGTCGCTGCGATACTCTACCATCTAGTAGGATGTCACGGTTACAGTGACGGTAAGCCTTTGTATGTTTGTATTCCTATGTAGAAATTTCTATAATAGGTTGTTTCCTATCCGGACAAGTTTCTACATACTTACCACTGTACCTAATGGTAATGACCTGTTTAAACTAATTTCGTCTTTTCAGATACCGCCCGATTAGTCTTATCAATTCACTCGGCAAAATATACGAGCATCTTATACTCGCCCGACTTAAGACGGTCGTAGCCGAGAAACAATTGTTAATGGATGAGCAATTTGGTTTCCGGGCAGCTCATTCATGTACAAATCAAGTGCACCGCATCACAGAGCACATACTAAACGGCCTAAATAGACGACTACCCTTATACACGGGAGTGATATTCTTCGATGTGGCCAAGGCGTTCGATAAGGTCTGGCACAACGACTTGATCTACAAGCTCTACGAAATGGGCGTGCCAGACAGACTAGTTCTCATCGTACGAGACTACTTGTCGAATCGCAAATTCAGATTTCGTGTAGAAGGTACTCTCTCTAGCAGTAGGCCCCTAGATGCGGGAGTACCGCAGGGCTCGGTGCTCTCACCTATACTATACACCCTCTACACGAACGACGTACCCCGACCTCCGCGCGTCCACGTAGCCTTCTTCGCGGACGACACGGCTCTATATACAACCCTCCGTCGCGGTAAACATAAAGGCAGCAATCTCAGAAGAGCGGCCACTCTCCTGGGCAAATGGTTCAGGAAGTGGCGTATAGAAGTGAACCCCGATAAAAGTGCAGCGGTGTACTTTAATCGAAGTGTCCTACTCGAACGGCTAAGTCCCAGGCGTAACCTGGGCACCATCAAACTGTTCGGTAGAGCGATCCCCTGGGAAAAATCAACAAAATACCTAGGGGTTACTCTAGACAAAAATATGTCATTCGAACCGCATATTAAGCGCGTCACAAACAAGGCTAAGTTCGTACTTAGCCGTCTCTATTATCTTATTAATAAAAAAAAGTAAAATGTCACTTCGTAACAAAGTGACACTTGACAAAACCTGTGTTAGACCCATCTTAGCATACGGTAGCGTAGCCTTCGCGCATACGTTCCCGACCCATTTCAATAAGCTTCAAGTAATCCAGAATAGGTTCAAGCGAACTGCCACGGGCGCCCCGTGGTACGTTCGCAACGGGGACCTACATCGCGACCTCGATTTACCCACTATAGCGCATCATTTCAAAGAACTATCGGAGCGTTACTTTGAAAAAACGGCTGCCCACCCGAATCCGGTGATAGCATCCGCGTGTGACTACACACCGGTCGTGAACACTCCCTCCAATCATAGCAGACCTCGCCACGTGTTATCGGATCCCCCGGACCCAATAACCGCGGCA